>JAWHQI010001630.1:0-64997 GCA_033032865.1 Dactylorhiza incarnata
TAAAAAATGAGTATGTATGAATGGTCCTAAGCTTGGTGAAAAAATCCAGCTATTGCAATTGAAATGTTGAGTTATAGCCACCACCAAATACTGCTAATGATATAGTGACAATCAATCTCTATATTTTCATACTGTCATGAAAGATGAAGTTGGAGGCAATCTAGATAACACGAGTATTGTTATAGTGTAGGGGAGTAGGAGTAGAAACTGACACACCCATGTTTGTAGGAGCCAACAAACCAAGTGATCTCAACAGTAGTGGTAGTCATCGCTCAATATTTTACTCCAACACTGAATCGGGAGATCACTTCTAAATTCTCTGACTTCCAAGAAATCAAAGAATCTCCAAACAAAATGCACATACATAACCATAAAGGGATTGTATATAAGCAACATTTTCTTCCTAATGAGCATTAGAGTAGGCACACACTCTCTAACTACGAGGTCAAGGAAAAAATAAAGATCGAGAGGTAAACTAGATGTGATACATGTGAAATGGTTAAACTATATGTACTACATGTGAAATGTCCAGACAATTGATAGTGAGATAGGCAATCATGCCATCCAATTACTTGTATCTATAAGGGTCTGAAAGACTATCACCGTCCTTAAGACACATCTTGTGATTCAATTTAAGAGATGTAGCTACAGTGCAAGTATCTATCAAGCATCTCACCATTAACTTTTGTTGCGAGAGAAGGTATCCACTAGGTGAGCAATCAACTTCCAATTCTAGATGTGACGAAGATGATCAATGCCCTTCATGCAAATTAAGTGTAGAAATACGATTTTACTTCCATAATGTGCGTAGAATCTTCCGTTATGCATGATAAGAGTTGAATCACAAGAGCTTGTAGTGAAGTCAGTAGCATGAATGGAAATAGTGAATTTCGAAAACCATATCAGGAGTTTGATTTATATCATAAAGGGCCTTGCAGAGATGACAAACTTGTCTAGTAGAGTTGGCCATCTTAAAGAATGTCATGTAAACTCATTGGACAACTCATAGTGAATAAATGCATTCTTCACATCTATTTGAAAAATAAGATATGAACGAACATAGGTAACAACAAGCATACTGAGTACAGTAGTCATCTTCGCAGTATGATTTAATTTCTCATGTTAATCAAACATCATGCTATTGAAGAAATTCTCTAGCGACAGGCATGAACTTATAACTATCAACATTGTCATCAGCCATGGTCTTGATCTTGTATACACACTTGCAATTGTTGGCTGCTGTGACATAGGATAAGGTGTAGATCGTGGTGTGAATATACCATACACGACTCTAATGGATGAAGGCAAGTGTAGTGATGTGAAAACACCTAAAATGATGTGGTGCTCATGTGATAATCCAACATTTAATTATAATAATTCTTACTAGAAGAATTCACATATATGCACAATAGAGATTAGATTTTAGAAACATAGCAAGATTCAATAAAATAAAGAGAGAGTGCTTCGATTAATTACCCGACGAATGAATCTTTCAAGTAGAATTAAAATTGAGCAAACCTCTTAAAATTTTGATCCGTAATAATATGTTTCTTTATCAAAATAAACAACAAACCAATCTAAACTTCAAATTAGAGCTTACACAAGTAATTGAGGTCCAATGGGGAGTTTGCTGCAGTTTCTAGGTTGGGCAGCGATTCCGAGTCAGTTTGTCACTGAATTCATAGTTTATTACACAAATTTTGGCTCTCGAAATTCCTTGCTATGATTAGGGAGGGCTTTGAGGCGGAGGAGGGCAATGGTGGGCAGCTGGCTAATGGATCGAAGGCTTGAATGGAATAGGGGAGCGGGCTAGCTGGTGTAGGCAATCCGAATAACAACTGGACGGACTGGAGGGCGGCTGCCGACAGAGTTTTGGCTTAGGGAGGGGGGTCGGCTGGTGCAATGAGTCCAGAAGTGTCTGGACATGCTGGCAAACAAGGCTATGACCTGAATTGGCTGGATGGCAAGAGGAAAGTGGGAATTATGGGGGGGGGGGGATGTCGACCAAGGCTGGTTAAGAGAGGGGTGTCCAATTTGATACTGAATTGACAAGGTAACTGCCAATAACCGCCAAGGTAGTGGGCAGTTAAAGCAGTTATGGGTGGTTATAGGTGGTTACTTGAGTGGTGGATCAGGGAAAGGATCTCTAGGCTTAGACACTTAGATTCCACAGATTCAGCATCGTACAATGACCGCTAGAACTCAAAAATTATGTTAAAGTATGCAATCCTATTTATGCTAGGAACTCTTGACGATGCCTATGATTAGTCACTACAAACATATATAAAAATGTGCATAAATACTTCAATATATATAAAATATATTTGTTGTTGCTCTACACTATTATGTGATCCGATCGTCCATACGGCGATTACGTGTGTAGACCCGAGCGTGTTCTGATAAGGGTTGGCCTGCCCGTGAAATATGATCCCCATCAATGTGTGTCAGTGAGTAAAGTTACAAGATCTAATGTGAGTATATGCTAAGGCTTTTAATTCATCATCTATAACTGTCTTCCACATCGGGTAGTAACCACCTCCTGATATGTCTAGGGCTCCCGAGATTAGAGATAGTAGCAAGAAATGATTGAAGAGCAGAAGTTTAAGGTGGTGAACGAAGTCAAATGATTAGGCGAGTGATGCCTGCGAGCAGAGTGACGCCAAGGTGGGGCAATGTAAGAAATACAATTAAGGCTTACTAGGGTTAAAGGTTTCCACCTTTGTGCATCTTTTTTTTTCTTCTTCTGTCTTTGGAGCATAAGGTGCACTTGGGCGAAATTGCTGTTGCAAAGTTTTTTTCCAAAATAATAATATAATAACTGAACAACTTACAAATGATTTAGAGTTGAAACATAATTGAGTGTAATGATTCATATGATGCTAACAACCGCATTGATCCTATTTCCTTAAGAAATTTAGAAGATAGTATTGAATGGTTGATGAGTAAAATCGATGAAGATATGATCAAAATGATGAATTGATGTTTGATGATGATTATTTAAGATGTGATGCAGTTGTATTTTGCTCTCATTAGTCGTGCATCCGTGCCCTGAGCTTAGGCTCCATGACCTTCTGCGCTTGAGATGCCTTGATGCGCCTTGATATGCCTTGATGCGCCTTGAGTCTTTAACAACTACGATAGAAGCATGTGGAGAAATGAAATTCGTAGCAGGGCTTGATAACATTATGATAATTCAGGTAAGAGATTGATGCCAAAGGATTATGGGAATGACAAAATTAGGTGATGAGGGCGGACCAGATGAAGAGTGTGAAATATGAAGTTATTGGAGCAAGTATCACAATTTCAAGAAAAACAAGCTCATCATGTGTGGACGCGGTAATGGAACATGAGGCCTAGCATAATAAGGCATGCTCTCGAAAAAATGACATGTCAAGATGTTGGGAGATGTCTATACCATGACCATATCATCTATATCTCTTATGTTGAGAGTTGTAGCCAAGAAAACACAAAAACAACATATTTACCTGTCAATTTTTCCTGATCAATCGAAGGTAACTAGACAAAACAGTGCACCAAAAAAAATTATGAGTAGTCAAGAACATGACTAAAATCTTTGATAAGGAGTCGTACCATCAAAAACAAAGTTTGTTTTTCTTTTGTTTAAGAATATACCCGTGAGAACAACTTATGTCCAAAACGGGATAAGAACAAAATCCACAAAAGAAGGGATCTTGTAACATCAAGAATGTGATAATGACAGCACTCAGTGATCCCATTTTGCTAATGGGCATGAGGACAAGAGAACATAGCAAGCGCCGTCTTAGAAATAAGAAACTCACTAAACTGATAGTCAACAAAATTACATAATATTTATTTCCTTCTTCTGGAAGGTGAGGGTGGATCCCATACACCCGTGTGAACTGAATGGTAGGAAAAGATCTAGTAGCATGAAGACCATGAGTACAACCAGTGTGAACAAGAGAATAAAGGAGAAACATATATAAACTGAATGGTAGGAAAAGATCTAGTAGCATGACGACCATGAGTACAACTAATACAAGGTGCAATGAACTTTGTAGGAAATTTTTCAAGTACACATGAACCCAACAAAGAGTGAAGTCGAGGAAGAGATGCTCTAATCTTGTGTGCTAGATGTTGCAAGTGGAATGTAGAGTTGAAGATCAAATACTGGTGGAGATGGCAATGGCGAAAGGTAGTGGAAGTGTGAGATGATCCAGAGAGAGAGAGATTATTGAAGTGAGGTGTAGCAAATTTCTTCCCACAGTTTCCCCGTCGCCCCTCCTTTGGGTGTCTCAACCCTCAGCCTAGGAGAGTAAGAGTAAGAGAAAGAGAATGGTTGGGGTAAACCCCCCTTCTCCTTATTCCATCTATTAATAGTTTTACAACCTATAATAAACATTGCAGAAATAAAAATCCAGAAATAAAAATTGATAAATAAATTCAAATTAAAAGTATGCGCAAAATTTTATAACTAGAATATTTGTTGATCGCCATGCGGGTTTGTCGTTGCGGCGGTTGTACATGCACCTCCACAGTGTGTCCGCAACTGATAGCAATATGACCATGACCGACAGTTGTAAGAGTCTCATCGTCTAAATGGAGGAAGAACATCGAATTGGGAACAAAACTATTAAAAAAACATTACTAATCATATGATAAGATCCAAAGTTAAAAATCAAAGAGGAAAAAGATATACCTAGGAAACCAGCAAAGGAAGAGCTCACATAATCAGATGGTTCAGTAGTCATTTGTAGCATGGTGATGAGTTGTTGAATCTTATTGAAGTGAAGATGAGTTGTTGTGTATGTCTAGTAGAAGGTGGCATTTGACATCACAACATATCTGAGTTGAGGGCACACATAAGGCCTGCCAGATGCAGTCACATGAGCCTTGCATTGAGCAAGAGCTTGGCACTTTTGAGTGTTGTAAGTGTCATGATACATGTGCCACACACTGTTTTTGACTAGGATGCGGTTGTCGAGGCCCAAAAACAATATGTAAGGATAAGATGAGCCACAAAAACAAAGATCTCGGAAGTGGCAGAGGACTATACTTCAAGAGCAATGTGATGATTGCCCTCATTTATGAGTTTGTTCATGGCAGTCCAAAGAAGGGAATGGTGAACGTTGTAAGAGAATTCCAATAAAGGTTTGAAACTCAAAATGTAAATTCATGAGAAGTTGTAGCAGACGTCTATGATCACGCAATAAGATTTCAATTGGAGCATGATAGTCAGAGAGACATAATGAAGAATGACATCAATAACCCGATGCTCATCTCAAGTCTATGTGAAAGTGTGGTATATGTGAGAATATTAAGTGATTGCACTCCAGAGGGTTGTGGAATAAGGTATTAAAAAAATTCATCCACAATCACAATCACTGTCACAGATTAAAACAAAATAAAACACAACAATCAAAAAATAGAAATGAATCTAAGTTATAGAGAGTAGACAAAGTTGTAGAGGTTCCCAAACACCAGGTACATCCTCTCTTCCACCTCAGTGACAATCTACTGTCTTTCACTAAGCCTGAGTCTTTGATAAGAAAATTCTTAAAACCACTGAATCTTTTGGAGAGATTCTCAGAACTCTCTTACAACAGTTTGTTTGTAAGCAATGAACTTTTCCATAAAGAGAGATCTTAGAAGAGACTAAAATCTCTTATCAATTGGCATGAATTCAATTAGGAGAGATTTCTCTAACTTTTGCCTTAATGGAGCAAGAGAGAAACTTGGCTTTAAAGGAGAAAAGAATAAGAAAATAGGAATGCGAGAGTGAATGGTCATAAAGAGAGAGAAAAACAAGTATATATACTTCTATTCAAATCATTTCAGAAAAAGGACAGAAGAGATATTACCTTAACCTGATATCTTGGGAAGGAATGATATTATCTCAAAAATCCATTCCTTAAATTTCTCTGTACTTTTCAAACCTATCTAAAGAATTCTCCAACGACTATATACTTTCAGTTAATATCTCTTGATTTCACATATTAGTTGAATTTCTATCGCATGCTCTTGAATAACATTCTATTCTGAGATCTTGCTCATTAGTTGAAAGGAATTCGTCTAACAACTTCTCATAGCTGTTTCTTTAGAAACTTGTTCATGCATCGAGATCCATTTAGCTATCAGCTTCTGAGAGTTGTTATTAGCACATCTTCTTCATTCTCAAATATAATTTTACTATTCGTTTCTAATAGCTGTCTTCTTACGAACATATTCAAACATCGAGAAGCATTCAACTATCGACTTTTAAAATATTGTTATTAGCACATTTTTGTCTTTATTAGTCGAGTCTACCGTCTGCTGAGGAACTTCCAATATACAATTTTATTACTTACACTTTGCAAGCTTATCGACTACTGCTTATTGAAGAACTTCAACACTCAATATTACTTAGGCTTAGAAAGTTATTTGACTGCTGCCTTTTAATAACCTCTGAATGTGTTCAAGCTCTGACTTGCATTCAACCATAATCTTCCAATAGCTTGTCTTGTGTGTTACTTCAATCTCTAACTCATATTCAACGAATACCTTCTGAGAGAGACTTCTATCATCACATACTATTCGACGCACATAGTTTGTGTTAAACAAAATCTTCAATACTTGGTAATCCTTCAGCTTTGCTCATTGCCTGCAACAATTACACATAGTACAAAGCCTTTCTATACATTTTTTATAGGCGGCTCTATCCTACTTTATATATAATCTGTTTTATCAAGTCAAAGAAGTTTTTCCTAATTTTATGAAGTTGACTCTAAAAGTCGGTGGTGGTTGCCTTTCCCATGGAGGCAAGATAAGGCGGAGTCGTACATTCGATGTGTCCCCATAGACATTGATTCCTTATGTGACTCCTAACCACAAGTGTCCAAATGCGACAGTTTGGACGCTCCAGGATGACATGAAGGAGGGACTTAGTTGTGGTGACAATGTCCGACATTAGCTAGGAAGTACTGTATGGAGTTTGTGAAAGCAACTGAGATACGCCAGAAAGCTAGATCTAAAGAGGAGGATCGGATCTGATGCAAGCAAGAGAGCACAAGGGATCTGATCTTTTTTTTTCTCCACAAGGGATCTAATCTTGATCGTTTGAGATATGACAAACTGTGCATCTGTAGTCACGGGTGTCAACAAGAGTTTGATGGAAGTGCTTCAACGATGGGAGAGAAGAGATCGACTGAGGAACTATCAATCAAGAGACAGTAGATGATAGCATGCAAAAGGATGATTTCCCAATGCTAGTCGGATAGCAACATGGACACGAAGAAGACGTCATCCGGTTGCTTGCTATCGATTGAGAGAGCTACTAGCAGTCGGTTGATGGGACGAATGGAATGATTGAGAGATCATCTATTGTTGCAGATGGAAATTTTTTGTCCTGCTAGCGTCTAGGTCAGAGGATTGGTCTGATACCAATGCATAAGAAGACAAGAATTGAATGTTATGTTTCATTCTTACCAAAGAGAGTTTATAAGAAAAAGAAATGTAACATGAATTAATGTACAATGCGAGACTAAAATGAGACTAGCATACTAAATATATATTTTAACAGGAGCACGATATTCAATTAATGAATCATTATTAGTATACTGGGCATTTGAAAATTTTAATCACATCAAATAAGCCACCAAAATGAAGGTTGTCCTCATACCTACTTCTTTGCCTTCTCTTTCCCTTACCAAAACCTTCATGTTTCATTAGGATAAATCCCACAGTTACGAAATAGCAGACTGAGATAGTTCAACCTCCACTGTCAAGTTTAGTTATGCTAACCCATCACAAATAGTGTCATTTATGGGCGTTATTGGAGGAAACAGGCTCGCACTGTTTAACTTTTTAGAAAATTTTTCGGCATCAATATTAGAAACATCACATGCTAGAACATCAGATGCACGTTTTACTTCATTAAGTGATCTCCTAAATTGTTTTTGTACCTGTTCCATGATGTCCATGAAGAAAGAACATGAGTGCATATTGTGGGGAGTTGAATAATCTTGTTTAAAAAAATAACAGGCAGAAACTTCACCCAAAGAATAGGAAAGTGTATCACCATTCCTATGCATTGCACTATAAGGCTTTCT
Organism: Dactylorhiza incarnata; assembly: GCA_033032865.1. Lineage (NCBI taxonomy): Eukaryota > Viridiplantae > Streptophyta > Magnoliopsida > Asparagales > Orchidaceae > Dactylorhiza > Dactylorhiza incarnata. The sequence continues at coordinate 8,067 of JAWHQI010001630.1, forward strand.
GACGAATATAGTGAGTGAATATGCAATTATGCCTTACGGGGATAGATTTAATTAAATATTATGAGAATAAATATGGGAATAGTACAAGTTTTGAACACACATAAAATAACATCCAAAATGACATGATTGTTCACTAATTAAGCAACAACGACGAAATCAACTTTAATTATGAACTTATGCAAGAAGGAGCTTGGAATATGTAGGTAGGTTGATCTGAGGGCTGGGCAGCAATATTATTTTATTTTTGGTCTGATTCCAAAAAGGAGGAGGGGGGGGGGGGGGATATGGCTATAAAATGGTGTCTCGGCTGGGACTACATGGGTGTTGTGGGGAAGGGAAGATAGTGAGGGTGGTGCTGAGAGGAAGACAAAGGTGTGCGGTGGGGTGTTTAGGCACTGGACAATAATTAATGAAGTTTCATGGTGCGGGGAGACTGGAATTGGTAATCTAGTCTCAAATGAGCTTTCTGATTGAGAGAATTAGAGGGATTTGATAAACTAATTCCGGATTGGAGTCGCTACATTGAATTGGTCACAAATTTAGTTGGCGGGTGCAAGGATGGGGTGTAGACGTGGGATTTATTTTTGGCCGGGGATGGGAATGCAGGAATTCAGTGAATGGAGAGGTTGAACGCAGCGGGGATTTGGATGGAGGTCTTCCTTTGGGCTATGGAAGAATCTTCGACAAGAGTAATGGGTCGGGAGTTGGTTATGAGGCACTTATAGATGAAATTGAGTAGTTACTGTAAAAAATTAGATTAAGTTGTTAAAGGCACACCTCAGGCGCGCCTAAGGCTCACTAGGCTCAGATCTTTGTGTCTTCGTGCGCTTTATTTGCGCCTTTGGAGCATAAAAGACATACCTGGGTAAGATTTTTGTTGTAATTTTTTTCCAAAATAAAGATAAAAAATAATGTAAGAACTCAATAATTTTTGCATGATTTAGTGTTTATGAAATATAATCGAGTGTTGAGACTTAGACATGGTGCAAGTGATGACATAGATTCAATTTTTTAAGAGATATAAGTGATAGTAATGATGGATTAATGCGTAGAATGAATGAATAATCTGATCAAGAAGATGAACTGATGTTTGGTGCTGATTATTTAAAATGGATGTGGTTGTGCTTTACCCTCGTTAGGCGCGCGCCTGCGTCTTGAGCCTCGTGCCTAGGATCCAAGATTCCTTTGCGCCTTGATGTGCCTTGAGCCTGTAATAATTATGAATTTAGGTAGCTACTGCAGGAATTTAGGATGTTACTGCTGAAACTAGATTATTATATTGATGATTTGGTGGTGGATGGAGGTAGTTATTCGTGGTTATGAGTGGTAGAGGTGGTTATGGGGTAGCTATGGAAGAGGGGAGTAGTTACCTTGGCTTCGACACCAACAATCTACGAAATTGGCACAATTGGACGACCACAAAAGTTGGAAATTTCTGTCCAAAATTCACAATATATGTAAATCAGCCCTTAAACCCTTATTTATATATTTAAAATCCACTACGAATGACCTAGATTGTTCGGGACTAAAAACACTAAATTTACATGAAATAAGAATACAAAACATATATAAAAATATGTCGTAATCGCTCTGAACGATATTACCTACTAGGATCGTCTATTCTGCGATCTTATCTCCGCCTCCGATGTTATGTAGAGTGTAGGCTCGTGTAGGCTCCGGTAAGTGTTGACCTGCCCTCAATCTCCATCACTTTCATCTTTGCTTTAGCCACAGTGGTTAATCCTTCTGGATCTTCCGACAAAAATGATTCTGAGCCTTCACATTTAGGAGTCAACCCAAATCCACTTTCTGTAGGCCTTCAATAAAAATGGGATTTTAAGTGCACCTTCAATGCAGTGGTTAAGTCCATGGAAGTCATTATGTGACGTGATCAAGAAATAACAGTTGCATAAATGATGCATCAATGTCATTTAGTTGTTAGTGGAATGCATGTTTATATAACGACCCAATCCCCACAATATCAGTAGTATTGTCTGTTTTAGTTCATCCCAACCTATACTAAGCTAAAACGTACAGTTTTACCCTTTTCCATTGGTGATTCATGAGTACTTCCCAGGACGTCACCCAAACCGAGACTACTCCCGCCAGACCATGCTTAATTACAGAGTTTCCAACACAACTCCAATAGTTATTTCGAAAATGCACTTATAATATTTAGGGTTATGCATTCATTACTTAAGACCAACAACTTTTCCTTCAATTTCAATGTGAAATTCGGTTCATTCTTGCACCTCTCTTCACCTAGAAGCATGTCATCCTAGAAGCCTTCCAGGAGCTGCTTTTGCCTGAGCTTGATTGCCTCCAAATCACTCCCCGTCCTCATCGAATTCCGAATGTTACAATTTATAAGCTTTAAGAAATTCAGTTGAAAACCAATGACAAAATCTCTAGCGGTTTCCAAGTTTAACAAGTCTCAAGGGTACATGATTTTCATCATGCTTTCCTTTAGCTTGACAAACTTACGTACATGTTCACTTTTCTCAAGCTTTTCCCTGTCTCTAGTTTATCCCTTAGGAAACCACTTCTTGGGTTGGCAAAATTTGTGATTTTCCACTTGATTGGCATCCAAAATAAAATCATCTAAGGCTATTGCGACACTCCCTTGGTTGAGTTCTTTGTCATCATAATGAGAAGGGAGTTCTCAAACATTGGGGAACAGTCGACGAGATGCTGGTTGAACAGGGGTTGTTGAGGTAGTCGCTTGGTTGTCCTTGAGAAGACCAAAAATCTATGTCACTTGTGCCTTGACCTCTTGCATGTCAACACAGATAATATCAATTTTATTGTTGAACATCGACTTTGTCGCAGAGGGCATTGTGCTCGCAAGTGAATTGTGGCCTATAGTCATGCTGCGGGATTAAAATTTGTGGTGGATAACAAGAACAATTGTTTCATTATTGTTGTTAATGAAAGGGAAGAATAATAGAAACTACTTCAGGATTATAGTCAAACTCGAAGATCGAAACCGCTACTATTCTCGATTGTTGAATACATAGTTTGAGAGGATGGAGCATCATAGACTTCTCAACAAGAGATGTTGCTTACATAGTTTGAGAGGATGGAGGATCATAGACTTCTCTACAAGAGATGTTGCGGTGGACTTATAGAGAGTTGAGGCAGGATAAATACTTTCATCAAAGGGAAGAGGTGGGCCATATAAGTTTCCGCAGAAGATTTTGTTGTAGACTTGCGGGGAGCTTTTATCATTGAAAGACGGAGGTGATGATGCCATCGAAGAAGGCAATTCTAACGAGGTAAGGAAGAAGACTATATAATGATGTCAAGAAAATGACTGTCTCTAGGTCATCAAAGAAAGCTCCGCTGCTATCAGGAAGATGACAGTTTTATTCATTTTTTAAAGATATACGATATTTACTCTATCTTATTTCTAGAATCATTTTGACACAATATTTAGCCCTATTAGTTGCAGACTAGCTTTTATATTTATTTGGATATGGCAAGCTTAAATCAAACTGTTGGAAGAAATAGTGGGATAGTTTATTGAAATTCCTACAAGCATAGATATTTTTGAAGCCGAGCTTGCTGTAAAGCTAAAGCTTTAAAATATCTTCAGAAGTTAAAATATTGGTGAGAATATCTACTAATTGTTATGACAATGGTAAATGAGTAGGGGGGGGGGGGGGGGGGGGGGGCAGCCCGGTGCACAAATCCTCCCCGCGCAGCGGTCCGGGGAAGGGTCCCACCACAAGGGTGAAATGTAGACAAACCTTACCCTGCATTTTTTCAAGAGGCTGCTTCCAGGACTCGAACCCGTGACCTCAAGATCACAGGGCAACACCTCAACCGGTGTGCCAAGGCTCCCCTTCTACAGTGGTAAATGAGTAAATGGAAAAAGTTCCATCCATCTAAAATGTAGTGACAATCAACCTCAATGTCTTTAATGCACATACTAAATATAGGATATTTTGCATTATGCATAGCAACTTAATTATCTATGAATAGGGAAACTGGAGTGGTTGTAATAATACTAAGATCCCGTAGTAAGGGACATAGACGTAGAATTTCTTAAACAAGCTTATCAGTTACTCGATATTCTACCGTGACACTGGTAAGCAACAATAGATTGCTTATTGCTTCCCCAAGAAATAATATTGTCAATAAAAAAGACAAATTCCTCATAGAAAAACAACGATCATCGATGGACCCAACCCAATCAACATCAAAATATTCTTGCATGGATAACAATTTTCCTAGCTTGAATAATAAACCTTGTCTAAGAGTTTTCTTCAGGTAGCGAAGGATACAAAGGGCAACTTCTCTCAATGAGTAATAATATGGGCATGCATGAATTTAATTACACAATTAACAACATATGAGTTATCAGGTCTGGCTCTTGAAATGTGGATGGGTTTTCCTACAAGATGTTTTTATCTACTAGACAATTGGACATTTAATCCATGAGAGTGTTATTGGGTTTACATCCCAATAATCCAATCTTTCATGGAATGTCTTGAACATATTTTCGTTGTGATGGGAATATATTATTCTTATGACAGGATACATTGATCCTTAGGAAGTAATTGAGCGGTCCACGATCTTTACTTAATGAAACAATACCTTGACAACCACCACCAGTAATGATAATATTGTTAGGATTAAATGAGAAGGATAATATTCCTTCTTCACTTTTCCTCTATGAAGATGGAATGATCTGCTTGCCTTAGAGTGAAGCCAAATGCGCAAACCACCTTATCAAACACCAATTTCAAGGAGATTACTTTGGACTTCTTGAGTGAACATACTTCTTCCCTGTTCTCTCATACAAAGGAGATATTACTGCAAAATTTATCTCCTAAATCACAGTTTATGAATGTATTTTTGAGATCCAACTGGTGTGAAGCTGTAGATTTAATGAGCTGAATAGATTTCAGTTTTTCCACATGACAGAAAGTATCGACAACATTAATTTTGTACTCCGAAGTGAACCTTTTAGTGTGAGACGAGCCTCAAGATGCCCTGTCCCATTTAGATTATGCTTAATAGTAAAACCCACCAACGCCCTACTGTTTTACAACCATGTAGAAAACAATCCAACTCTTAGGTATTACTCTTTTGGAGAGCCCACATTTCCTCATTCATAGCAATTATCTATAGTGTTTCCTGAACATTATAGGGGATAACAATGTAGTCAGGGGAGGATGCGAAGACTAGAAACTGAGGGTAACACGAGCAATGCAATCACAATGTTTAATAGGAATAGTGATACATAAGCGCTTACCTTATCACAAAATAGGGGATATTATCTTGCTATTATCCGACAGGTGTTTGCACCGCTTAAGAAAATTAATCTGGACATTTTGTGAAGACGAATGAACAACTTCGCTTTGGATCAGGAGAGAGATCTCTGTAGGAGACGTCCAAGGAGATGATGACAAAGGGTGTGCATAAAAACCAAAAACATCCAAACTGCCCCAAACCGTCTGGACTAAACCAATTACACATTGACCGAAACGGTTTGGGTAGGTTTCGATTTTCCTGTCCTAAAATTTGAGTCGCATTGACTAATAATACACAAATGATCTGCTAAGAATGATCCTTCAACTAATGTTATGTAACTACCCAATGTAACACCCAACTTGTATCCACCGTATACCATGGGTCCACTCGGACCCCACAAATTCAACCTTAACAAGAGAGCATTAGAAATGATAACCATAGGTCATTACATTCATCCATGAAAGTAAAGTATATAGTCTAGGACATGCAAGACCGATACTTCAAATATAAAAGACATAAATGTAGAAAGCATTAAAACACTTCATGGGGCTTTATCATCTTCGGTAGAATTAGCAATGCCAAGCGCGCAAGACTCTGCAACTAAACAAAATGTAAGCTGGAAATGAAGGTCAGCCTAAGCTGACCAAGATGTTGTAACAGTTTCCCTCCCCATGGGCATCCTGGCGAATTTTGGGGAACTCTAATCCATGTAGATCAACACTTCGCAATAAACATAATGAAACCATTAAACATGCAACAAGGTGAGGTGTCACATACACATACATATCTCTATGTTTGACATTCAAAGTAAAGTGGCCAATTATGCAGTTATCAATTAGAGTATGAATATCTTATTCATGCAACTCTACCACCAGTAGTGGACTACCATATCCTATGTTGCCTCATCAATAACAAACTTTTACCCTTAAGCCAATTGTCATATACATATCAACTTTTAGTGCCTCATGACACCCAAGCAATTGGGTATGCAAACTCCAAACCACGGGATGAGCATTCATGCCTGCTCCGATTATTGTTACACAAACTTATACTTGGTCGATGGATATATATAATTCATTGCCCTCCAGGCACAACGTTTTGCACATGGAATCCACCGGTTCCACGATAATGCTTCACGTTCATGTGCTGGGAACAGTTACATCGGTTCCATGACCAATCACAATCATAAGCATGCCCTTAAACAAGCTATGCTAAACCTCCTAGCCTGGACTAAGACAAAGGGATGATCACACTCATCAACATAGGCACAGTGCATCATGCACAAGGAACAGTTCCACCGGTTCCACGACAATCTGACCTACCACACGCCCAGGGTAGAGGTGAACCCAATCTCATAAAGTCCTATAAGACCATCAAAACATTCGGCCATCACTCACAAATATAAAAGCTCACACCTGTTTTGGCATATCAAGAGTAGTATCATGCAATATATGGGTAACCTAATCAACTCGATCAAATACGTCACTAAAGGTCTCGGCATAATCCTCAACCTATCATGCGCATCACAAGGCTAACCACTACAACTAAGCCCTAATCCTCAACCGCCAAGGCTTCACATCCAACATGCTGTTAATCTAATTATAGCCTCAAAAGCTCACCAACTCACCATAACACTAAGGTAACCACTTCCACTATAGGGAATCTAGCCGAAATCAAAGTTATTCCTGATAAGCCCTAAATTCTACGATGGATTCTCATGGCTACAAACACACACTCGGTGCTTAGCCCTCAAGCGAAACCATTCAACAATCAAATGAATACCTATCCCATATCGCATCTAGGACAAGATTCCTACATGATTCGACAAACAACATCACCGGTCCAACCTTTTAACTAACCCAACTTCATACAAAATGCCTAATGCTTGGAATCAATCAGCAAACTCATACATCTACTCATGACGAGAATGTAATCCTATGCCTCGTTGCTTCAAGGAGCCATGCCACTCTTCATTTCACTAATTAGTGAGAATGAGGTTACTCAATGCATAAAAAGAATAATGCATAACATAAACAAACGAGTCCTTTAGTCCCGGGGAGAAAATAATCGTTACCTTATTCCCTTTCTTTCGAGCCATTTAAACCTCAAGAAAAAAATGGAGGATGCACGCGGCCGGAACCTTTACGCAATCACGACATCTGATCATCGATCAGAGCTTCCAAACTCTGGCAATGGGAGGATCTTGCTCTAATAATCCTAGACTTTTTCTCCTTCTCCTTCTCCAAAACAAACCAAGAAAATAACGAGTGATCTAAACCTCTTCCCACGAATTTATTGGATCTGGGAAGTCTCACAACCGCTGTATCAAAAGAACCTCCCCTGAAAATCTTTTAAATCGTCAGGCGTATGGGCATGCGCCCAAACACACATATTCCTCAAATCTCCAAACCAAGCTGCTCCTGGGGAGCTATAGGGCATGTGTCCATACACAATGGCGTGCGTCCAGGTTTTCTCCCATCCTCGCACCTAGGAGCCCACAAAAGGCGTGCGTTCTCATTTCCTTAAGAGCCCGAAAACACATCCCCGTTAGAGGGTGTGTGTACTTATGCACGGGCGTGCAACTGGGCTTGCACAACCCAATTTCACTCAAAATCCTCTATTTCGCTCTGGTTTCTCCACAGGAAACCCTATACCCTCAAGGGTAGGTCTAAGGGATGCAACCAAATGTTTGACGGGGATTTTGGGGCATTACACCAAACCCCCCATAATATTAGAAGTATTGTTCTCTTTAATTCATCCCAGTCCATACTAAGTTGAACCACATGGTTTCGTCCTCTTCCATAGGCGACTTACAAGCATTTTTCAGGAGGTCACCCATCCCAAGACTACTCCCATCAGAGCATGCTTAACTACCAAGTTTTCCAACACAAATCCACCACTTGCTCTGAAAAGGCATTTATGGTATTTGAGGGTCCAAATTATTACTTAATCATAACAATTGACCTCCAATTTCAATATGAGATTTGGTTCATTCATGCACCTTTTTTCACTTAGAAGCATGCTATCCTAGAAGTCTGCCATCCTAGAAGCCTGTCAGGATCTGCTTTGTTTGGGCTTCATCACCCCTAAAGATATTCCCCGCCCTCATTGGATTCAGAATGGTACATACCTACCGGCTTTCTATTATTCGTTTCTGTACCACATATCATATTGTATGGGGTTTCACTCTAATACCTTTGTAATGACTCAAAACCCACAATGTCAGAAGTATTGTCCGATTTGGTTCATACCAGCTCATGCAAACCTGAACCACACGGTTTTATTCTTTTTCTTGTGTCTTATGAGCACTTTCCAGAAGATCACCCATCTCAAGACTATTCCCATCAGAGCATGCCGAGCTACAAAGTCTTCTAAGCCAACTCGACCACTTGCTCCGAAAAGGCGCTCTGGTATCTGAGGGTCCAAATTATTATTTAAGCCCAACAACTTTCTCTCCAATTCCAATGTGATATTTGATTCATTCCTGCACCTCCTTTGACCTAGAAGTTTGCCATTCTAGAAGCCTGTCAGAAGCTGCTTTTTCCTGGGATTCACCGCCCCAAAGACACTCTCCACACTCATCGGAGCACCCTCATCGGATGTAGGATGCTACGTGTTATTAACTAATTAATGCATGCAAGTTAGATCATTTGAATGCTTACATAATTGTTTCAATCTAAAAAAAATCTTTCTATGTATATGGTCTATGCATTGAGAAGAAGTAGACAATGTATTGAGTTGTTTTTTGTAAATATTATTATATATTATTTACTTTGTTTCATAGTAATAATGTTCAACCATATTTTTTTGCATACAATATGAGTTGTTAACTGTAATATATCATCTGCACTAAATCTATCATAGTTTAATATTTCTTTTTTAATTAGCACAATTTTTTTCTATTTTCATATGAAATGATGCTCAATATTTTATATTCCTCAATAGTTTCATCGTAATTGAGATTTAGACTAAATCTTTTACGTAGAAGTTATGACATGAGAGAAATTCAAGAATGCAATGTTTTAAAGATGTTATTTACTTCAAATTATTATGAAATTGAAGTTCAAAATTATTTTAAATAGTGAATCATTAACCAAACCAATTAAATCGACCAAAAGCCGAATTGAAACTGATACCCCTCAGTTTCGTTTTGATTTTGGTCCAAACCGACTCAAACCGAACCGCCGACACCCCATCATGATGCACAACCATAATCACGACGAAAGATGCGATCATTGTTGTAAGACATATTGGAGCTTGCCGTTGAAGGAAGAAGGCCACTAATCACTACACGAAGGTCTCTAGTCGAGGTGTGTGATCAGATTTGTCGAAGAAGTGAGAAGTCACTAAATTAGTTGATGCACGGGCCTAAGTGGGCCTTACAATGCCGCCATTTTAGTTGTTAGCCCGGTCCAGGCCAGGCTAGGCACCGAGCGGTTTGGTTCCCTGCCAGGGCAAGGTCCGGATCAGGCCCTGGCCTGGCCCGATTTTGCAGCACTGGAAATTTCCAAATAAGTGCAGGGAAAAAAGGAAGACTCCATGTGAAGCTTCAGAAGGCAAATGGATGCCAGGTTGCAGACACCAGACCTTTTATCTAATAAGCTATCATTTTTAATTGCTATTACGCCATCCGTAAATTTGACCAATCCCTTAGTTAAATCTACCCACATGCAGCTTATCGGTCAGCTGAAATATGTGGCGCTCTAATCTTTCACAAAACAAAAAAGAAACGAATATTTGAATTTTCCGTTTCTATAACTGCGACTTTATCTTACATATATATAATATATATCCCTGGTACAATTTATTTAATATATTAAACTATTAAAGGTTGTGTGAGACCTTTAATTAAATAACAAGTCTGACACAACCTTATTATTTAATTAAAGGCTGACAACAACCTTTTAATTAAATTATAAGGTGAAACTCCAAATCTCAAACTCTCCAATTCAATCTCTCAAATCTCAGTTATGTTGGAAAAAAATAGAAATGTTTCCAAACTTATGGATATCCAAAGTACACTATACAATATACAATGGAAAGCACTTTTTTGCAATAATAATATACATATATTATTATTAAAGCATTTAAATCAAGGTATACAATAATACAAACTATATATTTACACGATATGAAGCACTGGTACGGGTATATATGTATCCGGTACGGTAGTACATGGAGATAAAAAAATAAGGATACAGGTGCGTTCGGGACACGGTGTTAATAAAATTGATTTATATATATACATACATATATATAAATGTGCATGTGTATATATGCCATCCTTTTTAAAAGAGGGAGAATATAAAACATAGAAAAATTAATATTGAGCAAGTAGAAAAAACATTTAATCCTCAAATACATTGTAAATTAACAAAATAATCAAATTTAAATCAAATTCTTCGTAATTCTAACGATAAAAAGAATCATAAGTCAGGATCACATTTTGTTACTGTTGAAATAGCCCATGTATTTGGCCCATTTGGTGGCTCATTTACTCCTCTTCTTTATCTCTTTAGTCCCACATTGTATATATGATTTCTCTCTCTCATCTCTCTCCTATAATTATGTACTCTCCTTTTTGTATACTAAGAGAATACACAAAGAAGCTTAAGCATTCTCAACATGGTATCAGAGCTAGCGGTCTCTCCCGTCTTCTGACCGCCCGCCTCAATTTTCTCGACCGCAGCCTGTGCGATCCATCTCTCTTCAAAGATCGCAGCCTCTGCGGTCTATCTCTTCCAAGACCGCAGCAAGCACCCCGCTCCACTACAAGGTCCCCCCCGCCCATCGTCTGCTCTTCGTCGCAGACCGACGGGCTCTCTCACCATAGCGGTCTCCTCAGTCCGAAGCTTCCTCTAGTCGCGGCCCTGTCCGCGGCTTCTTATGATCGTTGATTCCTCTTGCGGCGTCTTCCAGCGCCGTCCTTTATCTAGCGACCTCTTCTAGTCGCTCAGTCCGCTAACCCTCCTACGGTCTGTCTCCAGTCCAAGCGTTCCTCTGGAGATCTCGCAGACCGCCCGAGCCCGCCAACAGCGATCTCTCAACCCGCTAATCTCCTGCTACTCCAGACCGCTACTCCAGTCTCACAGCTCGCGCGATCTCCTCATCAGCAGCCCGCCAGCGCTCTTCTGCGAGCTCATCTCACGCGATCTTCTACTCGCAGACCGCCAGCGCCCGCGCTTCTTCTGCGAGCTCATCTCGCCAGCGCCAGCGATCTTCTCATCTCCATCAGCGGGCTCTTCTCAACCCGCCGCGGTCTCGGAAAACCGTGCGGCCTGCTCTCCTCAGACCGCCAGCCAGGGTCTGTTGCTTGCACGGTCTGCTCCTCTGTCCGCCAGTCCGTTGCCTCCTCTGTGCTAATGGGCTCGTCTGAGAACTCCTCGACTTTGCCTCCTGAGACCGCATGGCCTGCTCCTGAGACCGCCCGCCAGCACTCTCCTAGTGAGCTCCGTGATGAGCTGCGGATTACTACCATCTCCCTCTCTGGGAAGAAAAACTTCATGCCCTGGATGCACTCTGTCCGCCGCGTCCTTCAAGCCAAAGGCCTTGCTTCTCATCTCACCCAGGATCCCCCAACTCCAGTCACTGAGGAATGGTTGTGGGACGATGGCCGCGTTCAGACATGGATTCTGAACTCGCTGGATGGCGAACCTTATGAAATGGCCATGTACCTTGAGACGGCCAAAGCAATGTGGGACGAGCTCCAGTCCCTGTACTCCGAAAAAGATAGCCTCCAACGTCTGTTCGATATCATCACCGACCTACAGGCTCTGGACACCACCGGGTCTAACATGACCTCTATCGTTGCCCGTGTCAAATCTCTGGCTGAAGCATGGATCCAACATCAGCCCTCAACGAATGATCATGCTACTCAGCGGGCTCAGAAGGAGGCAGTCTGCATTGCTATGCTCATGGCCCGGGTCCCTCCTCTTCTTCTGGGCCTTCGGGCTCAGATCTTGGCCTCAGCTACCACTCTGTCTCTATCAAGTGTGTGCTCCATGCTCCTCCGAGTCACACCACCTCTTGATATCACGGCACCTACCTCACTGGCCCTCCTCCAGTACGCTCCTACTTCTCCTTCTCTTCCTCCTCCACCTACCCGGGGAGGCCGGTCTGGCACCCGGGGAAGAGGTCGGGGTGGCCGGGGGAGACCCAAGTGCTCGTTCTGCGGTCGTGATGGTCATTATGAGGCCACATGCTTCTGTAAACACGGACATCCTCCTCGTCCTACAGCATCCCTTGCCACGGAAAGTCCAACCACCTCAAGCAATCCGGTGGACCTTGACGCAGTCCGCCTCCAACTCCACCAACTCCATGGACTTCTTAGCCCTACTTCTGCATCTGTCGCTTCCGTCTCCAATGAAGGTATGACTTGTCTCTCCACTAGCCCAGGTTGGATAATGGACTCCGGCGCTACTCATCATATTACCTCGCGGCAACCGACTCAATATTTGGATACTCCTCATCCAAAGTGCATCACTGTGGCCAATGGGGATACTGTTCCCGTCTCCGGTTCTGCTGACATCTCGCTCACCTCCTCTCTTTCTCTTCGCTCGGTTCTTCATGTTCCGGGCTCCTCTTTCAATTTACTTTCCATTGGTCGTCTTACTAATGACTTGGATTGTTCTGTCACATTTAACCCCTCATCTTTTTTGATACAGGATCGACGGACGCGGACTACCATTGGTAAAGGACGATTGCGGAACGGACTCTACCTCCTTGACGACTCTCCCACCATCCTCTCCTCTGTCTCCTCCATAGACTGGCACCGACGCCTCGGGCACCCTCCTCTACCCGTCCTCCAGAAGGCTCTCCCTGATGTACCTCTTTCTCAGTTTAAATGTGAAACTTGTATTTTCGGCAAACAGCCGCGTTCTTCTTTTCCCGCACATTGTACTCGGAGCCCGGCTCCTTTTGATTTAGTGCACTCCGATATTTGGGGGCCATATAAAACTACTAGTATTTCTGGATATCGGTATTTTCTCACTTTTGTTGATGATTACTCTCGGTTAACGTGGCTATACCTGATTCATGATCGCTCTGAGCTCCCTCGTGTCTTTAGAGCGTTTGTCCTCGAGACCCGTACGCAATTCTCCACTACCATCAAAACCTTACGCTCCGACAATGCTCACGAATACACAAGCCACGATATCGCCACTCTATGCTCAGGCTTCGGAATCATCCATCAAACATCATGCGCTTACACCCCTTAACAAAATGGTGTGGCCGAGCGAAAGAACCGTCACCTTCTCGAGGTTGCCCGCTCACTTATGCTTCACATGAACGTTCCCAAAACATATTGGAACTTCGTGGTCTCCACTGTCTGCTTCCTTATCAACCGTTTCCCTTCATCCGTTCTCCATAATAAAACTCCGTTCAGCCTTCTTTTCCCTTCTACTCCATCCTTCTCTCTCACACCCCGCACCTTTGGGTGCACCTGCTATGTCCACATCTTGGGACCCTCCACGGATAAGCTGGATCCTCGTGCTACCAAGTCCATCTTCGTCGGCTACTCTCGAACTCAGAAAGGTTACGTCTGCTACTTCCCTACAACCCGTAAAATAACGGTCTCTGCCGATGTTACCTTCTGGGAGGATCAGCCGTTCTTTTTTGATCCTGGATCCACCCGTGCACCACCACCCGCTCCGCGACCTGTCATCCCGGTCAACGACACTTCCGTTCCCATTCCTCCATCTCCGGCTCCTGATATTGCTCCCACTTTAACCTCCATTATCTTTAAACCACCGATTATCCGAGTCTACACTCGTCAACATCCTCGTTCTGATCCGACTCGACCTCCGGTGCTCCGTGTTCTGCTGATCAGGTAACATAATCGACTGCCCATCCTTTGGCGAATTATATGTCCTTACATCGCCTCTCACCCCACCTTCATACTCTGGCCACTTCTTTATCGTCTGTTGCAGTTCCTAACTCTGTGCAGGAGGCTCTTCAATGTCCTGGCTGGCGTGCCGCAATCGAAGAAGAAATGGCTGCGTTGTGGGCAAACCAGACCTGACAACTGGTGGATCTTCCCCCTGGCCAGAAAACTGTTGGTTGCAAATGGGTCTTTGTCATCAAGCATGCTGCGAATGGGACCATTGACTGCTTAAAAGCTCGACTGGTGGCTCGCGGCTACACCCAGCAACAAGGTTTGGACTACGATGAAACCTTCTCTCCCGTCGCCAAACTGAACACAGTACGGGTTCTTCTCTCCGTTGTTGTGCACCGCCAATGGCCCTTACATCAACTGGATATTAAGAATGCCTTCTTAAACGGTGATCTCACTGAAACGGTGCACATGCAGCAGCCGCCCGGGTTTGAGACCACGGGGGAGTCTAGGACCCCGAAAGTCTGTCATCTTTTGCGGTCTCTCTATGGTCTCAAACAGTCTCCTCGAGCATGGTTCGACAAGCTCAGCAAGGTCCTTCGTGAAGCAGGGTTTACTCGGAGCTCGGCTGACTTCTCCCTGTTTACCTCGCCACCAGGCAACAGGCATCGTTCTCCTTCTTGTCTATGTGGATGATATCATTATCACAGGAAACGACTCAAAAGGAATTCAGGCGATCAAACAACAACTCAGCTCCGTGTTCCAAACAAAAGATCTGGGGAACCTTCATTACTTCCTGGGCCTGGAGGTAGCCAGGCGACCAGATGGCCTTGTTCTATCTCAGAGAAAGTATTGCCTCGACCTTCTTCATGATGCAGGCTACTCCGGCTGTAAACCCATCAATACTCCAATGGACGCAAATCACAAGATTTGTGCTCAGTCCTCTGACACTGATTTCTAGATTCATAACCCAGAATACTATCGTCGTCTGGTTGGAAAACTGATCTATCTGACTGTTACAAGACCAGATATCTCCTTCGCTGTCGGTATTGTCAGCCGTTACATGCACGCCCCTCGTTCCTCTCATCTTCAGGCTGTGGAACGGATTCTCCGATATCTAAAAGCGGCTCCTGGTCAAGGCTTGGTATACAAGACCTCATCCTCAACTCCAACACTGGTGACATACTCTGATGCTGACTATGCTGACTCTCTGGATGATCGTCGGTCAACCAGTGGCTTTTGTACGTACTTCGGAGGACATTTGATTACCTGGCGTAGCAAGAAACAAGCAGTGGTTGCGCGCATCCTCAGCAGAAGCAGAATACAGGGCAATGGCATCTGTGGTCTCTGAACTTACATGGCTTGAAAGTCTTCTCACAGATCTTGGGGTAAAACTTCCTGCTCCTGCTCTTCTACTTTGCGACAGTCAGGCTGCTATACATATTGCCAAGAACCCGGTCTTTCACGAAAGAACCAAGCATATCGAGGTCGACTGTCACTTTATCCGGGAGAAAGTACAAATGAAGAAAATCGAGCTAAAACATGTCCCTCGTACTGAACAAGTTGCGGATGTCCTCACAAAGGCACTGCCTAGTACCCTCTTCTATCAATGCTTATCCAAGCTTGGCGCATACGATTTGTACGCTCCAGCTTGCGGGGGAGTGTTGAAATAGCCCATGTATTTGGCCCATTTGGTGGCCCATTTACTCCTCTTCTTTATCTCTTTAGTCCCACATTGTATATAGGATTTCTCTCTCTCATCTCTCTCCTATAAATATGTACTCTCCTTTTTGTATACTAAGAGAATACACAAAGAAGCTTGAGCATTCTCAACAGTTACTATAATTAACAAACACTGCTAGTTGCATTTATGAGTCTTTTTTTCTTTTCTAAAATATATGGAGAAGTTTTTTGTTTACTTTAGAAAACATAGTAATATCACAAAATGCGGAACGATCTATCAAATCCAAGCTTATCCTTATACTAGAGTAGCAGGTGTATTCGTCGAGAATCAGGTACGTACTGGTACTGGAAATGTACTCGGTACGGGTACGCGGCCCTTAGGAAAGTATATGTGCTTCATAGTGATGAGTGGTAGGCCGACTCGGTGTGGACGCTCTAAATGTAATCCGAAAAGTGACGAGAATGATGACGAAGCAAGAATCGGTCCGCTAAAAATTTTATAGCAATAACTAATTATTAAAAAGATATAACAGAGGCGCAGCCGCGCAAGAATTCACAAATTTTTAATTAAAGAGAACAAATTTCATTCTACAATCAACAAAGGCGCAATTAATATTTAGCATGCACAGAATAAGCACTGCAAATCGCACAACAAATGAACCAATAGCAAATAAAATAAATATCCACTACTGGTCGAGTGCCAAAATAAACAATAACAGAGAATATGACATCAAACCACAACTCACGCGTGCAGACGGCGATAATGACGGTTGTTGACGGGCGTCCAAGGTCGTAGCAAGTGGGGGGAGGTGTCAGAAGTAGGGTTCTGGACCGGTGGTTGCCTGAGGGGGGCTGTGTGGTGGCTGTTATGAGGGGTATGGTGGTTGTAGGGGTTCACGATGGAGGAGATTTGGAGTTGTCTGCGGGGGAAAGCTTCAAGGTGTTGGTGGTAGGGCTGGGAAGTGTCCTTGAAGGTGGTGGTAGGGGGACTGGAAGGGGGCTGGCGGGTATTGGTATGATGGTAAAGGCCAGAGGAGGATGCACGGGAGTGCAGCGAGTGATTTGGAGTGGCGAAAAATGGGAATGGGGCGGCTGGTTGCGGCAGGCGGAAGGTGGGGTCGGAAGTCGCAGGCGTCGTAGTCAGCTGATGGAAAGGTAAAAGGAGAGTGAGAGGGAGGGGGCTGTGGCTGTAGGTGGTGGCGGGCTAGTTGGAGGCGTAGGGGAGGGTGACGAGGGGCTTACCCTGGAGTCGCACCAGGAATGACTCTTCTGGTGTCACACCAAAAGGAGAAAGGTTCGAGCGGTTGCCAAAATTCGCAAGCCTTCGGGTACATTCGGGACACGGTGTTAATAAATTTGATTTATATATATACATACATATATATAAATGTCCATGTGTATATATGCCATCTTTTTAAAAGAGGGAGAATATAAAACATAGAAAAATTCATATTGAGCAAGTAGAAAAAACATCTAATCCTCAAATACATTGTAAATTAACAAAATAATCAAATTTAAATCAAATTCTTCGTAATTCTAACGATAAAAAGAATCATAAGTCAGGATCACATTTTGTTACTATAGCAAACAAACACTGCTAGTTGCATTTATGAGTCATTTTTTCTTTTCTAAATATATGGAGAAGTTTTTTTTTACTTTAGAAAACGTAGTCATATCACAAAATGCGGAACGATTTATCAAATCCAAGCTTATCCTCATACTAGAGTAGCAGGTCTATCCGTCGAGTATTAGGTACGTACCGATACCGGAAATGTACCCAGTACGAGTACGCGGCCCTCAGGAAAGTATCTGTGCTTCATAGTGATGAGTGGTAGGACGACTCGGGGTGGACGCTCTAAATGCAATCCGAAAAGTGACGAGAATGATGACGAAGCAAGAATCGGTCCGCTAAAAAAATTATAGGAATAACTAATTATTAAAAAGATATAACAGAGGCGCAGAAATTCACAAATTCTTAATTAAAGAGAATAAATTTCATTCTACAATCAACAGAGGCGAAATTAATATTTAGCACGCACAGAATAAGCCTTGCAAATCGCCCAACGAATGAAACAATAGCAAATAAACTAAATATCCACTACAGGTCGAGTGCCAAAATAAACAATAACAGAGAATATGACATCAAACCACATCTCACCCGAGTAGACGGCGGCAATGACGGTTGTTGGCGGGCTTCCAAGGTCGTAGCAAGTGGGGAGAGGTGTCAGAACTAGGGTTCTGGACCGGCGGTGGCCTGAGGGGGTCTGTGTGGTGGCTGTTAGGAGGGGTATAGTGGTTGTAGGGGTTCACGATGAAGGAGATTTGGGGTTGTCTGCGGGGGAAAGCTTCAAGGTGCTGGTGGTAGGGTTGGGAACTGTCCTTGAAGGTGGCGGTAGGGGGCTGTAAGGGGGCTGACGGGTATGGGTATGATGGGAAATGCCAAAGGAGGATGCACGGGAGTGCAACGAGTGATTTGGAGTGGCGGAAAATGGGAATGGGACAGCTGGTTGCGTCAGGCGGAAGGTGGGGTCGGAAGTCGCAGGCGGCGTAGTCAGCTGATGGAAAGGTAAATGGAGAGTGAGAAGGAGGGGGCTGTGGCTGTAGGTGGTGGCGGGCTAGTCGGAGGGGAAGGGGAGGGAGACGAGGGGCTTACCCTGGAGTTGCACCAGGAAGGACTCTTCTGGTGTCACACCAAAAGGAGAAAGGACCGAGCGGTTGCAAAAATTCGCAAGCCTTCGCCCCCCCCCCCCCCCCCCCCCCCCCGAACCGCCTGCACTATTTAAAACCCTAAATCATAACCGCTGCCTACTATGTATAACCGTAAAATCCACAAAACCACCCGAATCGTACGGGTCAAAATGTCTGGGGCGATCAGGCGACAAATACAACTAAAATCATAAATGTAATATAGGAACTCGACTTGGATTGACCATCCGGATGCAACCATGAACTCAGATCGTCTGACTGTATAACATATCACCGCCTCCTGCGGGAATACACCTGTGTCGCGCGTTGCGCACCAACCCCCCCCCCCCCCCCCCCCCCCCCCGACTTGAAAGCACTCATCACCGGTTAGTGAAGATGGTCATACTCGTTGTATAGCCTCGGGGCAAGTCTCTCAAGCTCCTCTGACGAAATCTAAGTAGCATCGTGTAGAAGCCAACCGCTCCAACGGACAAGATAACGCACAATATCTCGCCCGCCCGCAATGTAAAAATTGTGACCGATGATCTAAAGTATGTCGTCTGTAGAAGTTGATGGCTCTGGCTGTAAGGTATCTCCGTCTGACTGCTGGGTCGGTGCAAATGCAATCCTCATTGAGCGACTCCTCAGGTGGGAATGGGGAGGGACTAGTAGGGGCAATATGAGGTGAAGGCTCAGGGAGGGGTGTGGAGCGCTCCTCATAGTAAGGAGTCAGATCTTCTACGTTGAATACTCGGTTGATGCCCATACCATAAGGGATGTCAATTTCATATGTGTTCGTACCAATCCGCCGCATGACTGTATAAGGGCCCATTCGGCGAGCGCTTAATTTCTTTGCTGGTCCTTGCGGGACCCTCTCAGGTCGAATGCGAATCAACACTTGCTCTCCCGCCTCAAAGATTTGTTCCCGCCTGTGCTGGTCTGCATGGTCTTTATAATAATCATTATTAGATGCAATTTTTTTATGGACTATCTCATGAAGTGCATGCATATGCTGGATAAAAGACTGTTGACTCACTAGGTCTGGACTCGAGGGGAATTTCCATCAAGTCAATAGGTTTCCTAGGCTCATACCCTAATATGATGTGAAATGGACTCAAACCTGTGGTCCTATTGACATAACTATTATATGCAAATTCGGTTATGGGGAGAACATAATCCCAAATGGACGATCTATCTTCAACAAGACAACGTAGTAGAGTCTCAAGACTACGGTTGACAACCTCAGTTTGTTCATCCGTCTGTGGGTGGTAGGCGGAGGAGAACTTCAGGGTTGTACCAGTCTTCTTCCATAATGTCTTCCAAAAATAACTCATGAAACACACGTCGCGGTCAGAGACTATGGAAGTGGGAAGTCTATGATACTTAAATACCTCTCAAATGAATAACACAACCACGTGAGAGGCGTCAACAGTCTTTTGACAAGAGATAAAATGGGTCATTTTAGAAAAATGGTCCACCACAACAAAGATCGAATTGAGCTTCCTCAAAGTGCGAGGGAGCCCGAGAATAAGTCCATATTAATATCTGTCCAGGGCCTCTAGGGAACGGCTAGTGAGGTGTATAATCCAGGCGGGATCCCATCGCGGTCTGGCAGACTCGACAATGCCTTACAGCAATAATAACGTCCTTCTTCAGACCGGGCCAGAAAAAAATGATCCTCGACTAACGCGATTGTCTTGTCTCGACCGAAGTGCCCCGCTGCTCCGCCTGCGTGTAGCTCCCAGATAAGGAAATCTCGGAGGGACAACTGAGGAACGCAGAGATGCGGGCCCATTAATAAGTACCCGTCTGAAATCGTATAACCCTCACGAAGATCAGGAGGGTCCCTCGATAGTGCGGCGTAAATGTCCCCGAAATATGGACACTCTGGATAATCGTAAGCTAGTCGCTCAAAACCCACTACTCGAGTGCTCATGGTGTGGAGGATGCTGACTTGGTGACTCAAGGTGTCAGTCGGTTTGTTCTCAACACCTACTCGGTGTTTGAGAACATAATGAAACTCCTGCATGTACTCCACCCATTTTGCATGAGGTTGACCCAATTTCTTCTGTGAGTCGAGGTACCTCGACGCTTGATGGTCAGAGTACAGAACAAACACCTTGTGCAGGAGGTAATGACACCAGTATCGTAGTGCCTGTACAATGGCTTAGAACTCCCGATCAGAGTTCGAATACTTCTGTCGGGCATCATTCAGATTCTCGCTGAAGTAGGCAGTAGGATGACCTTCCTGGCTAAGTACCGCGGCGATGCCAACTCCTGTTGCATCACAGGATACTTCGAAGACCTTGGAGTAATCAGGTATGCGTAAGACAAGAGCAGTAGATAGACTCTCCTTAATCTCCTCGAAGGCTCGAGTGGTGGCCTTCGTCCAGACGAAATCACCCTTGCGGAGGCAGCTCATAATAAGGGCCATAATCGAGCTGAAGGCACGGACAAACCTCCTATAAAAGGTGGCAAGTCCATGAAAGCTACGATCCTCATGAATGTTTGTCAGGACGGGCCACTCACGAATCGCCCTGACCTTGTCAGGGTCAACGGATATACCAGACGCCGAAACTACATAACTTAAGAAGTGAACGGATGTGGACAGGAACGAGCACTTTTTCAAGTTGATGTAAAGATGCTCCTTCCGTAGGAGTTTGAACACCAGACAAATATGGCGCAAGTGCTCGGTGCGGCCCTGGCTATATATCAAAATATACTACCAAGAATTTGCCCATGTAGGGCCGCAGAACCTGTGTCATCACTCTCATGAACGTGTTGGGCGTGTTCGATAGTCCGAACTACATAACTAGCCACCCATACAAGCCGTCCTTCGTCTTGAAGGCCGTCTTCCACTCATCCCCCTCTCTAATTCTAATTTGATGGTACCCACTACGAAGGTCGATCTTTGAGAAGATCTGGGCACCTGCCATCGAATCCAGGAGATCGTCGAGGCGGGGAATAGGGAAACAATACTTCACCGTGATCTTATTTATGACACGACTATTAATGCACATGCGTCAGCTCCCGTCCTTCTTCGGAGTAAGAAGGGCCGGTACGGTACAGAGACTCAGACTCTCTTGTATAAACTTCTTCCGCAGAAGATCATCAACTTGCCATTTCTGCTCGGCATGCTCAGGTTGATTCAGGCGATAATGTGGGAGATTGGGCAAAGATGTCCCTGAGATCAGATCGATCGCATGCTGGATGTCCCTCAATGGAGGGAGCTCATCAGGAAGCTCCTCGGGCATAATATCTATGTAATCATCCATCAATAGACGAACGTCCGAATCAGTAATCTCAGTCTCGCATGTGTCTGTGCGTGAGCCCCGCGCGTGTTGCATGTGTTGCGCGGGGCTCACATTAATGAATTATATGGAGGGAAATTTCCCTCCATAAAATTGCATGTGCACAAAACAAATCAAAAAATTTAAAACATATATATTAATATAATTTTTGAATAAAAATAAGGATTGCACGTTTTTTCAGTCGCGCGCATTGCATTAGCTAGCTCTATCTTTTTTGCTCGGGAGCATAAATAAATTTGTTAGCGCACACGTTTTTTGCTCCGGAGCTATCGTTTTAATGAAAATATATGTCATATATATAGGCAATTGTTAACCGCACCCCAGTTTTGGCTATCCGCAACCCCCTTTTATATGAATTATTACGTGTTTTTTTAGAAATACGACTTGTACAAGCATTTTTAGGAAAAGTGTTCAACACAAAAGTTGTAGATATCGTCGAGATCTACAACTTTTGTGTTGAACACTTTTGCTAAAAATGCACGCACAAGACGCGCGTATTGCCCCCCCCCCCCCCCCCCCCCCCCCCCCCCCCCCGAATTGAAACATGGGTGTAACTATATATAATATATATATATATAACGATTTTTTGGAAATACGCATTGTGCATGCATTTTAAGGAAAAATGTGCAACACAAAAGTTGTAGATCTCGACGATATCTACAACTTTCGTGTTGAACACTTTTCCTAAAAATGCTTGTACAAGGCGTATATACAAAAAAACGCGTAATAATTCATATAAATCATGAGTTGCGGATAGCCAAAACTGGGGTGCGGTTAACAATTGCCTTTTTTATTGATGGATGACACGCCCTTTAATTTAATGAAAATAAATGTGTAATGAAATTCATAAATACATGTCAAATCAATTCATAAATACAACGCGTTGTTCAATAAAATTTACTTTTTACATAAGATTTATGTTTTTTTTAAAATAAGAATTACCCCCGCTCAATTTTGTCCGCTCTCAGGAGCTCGATCAACTGACAGTGCACATGAGGCCCATGTTCCCCGCTCGACAATACCCCCGCCTCGACATTTCCCGACAGTGCACATGAGCTTTAAATAAGATTTATGTATTTTTAAATAAGGTTTATCCGTTTATGTATTTTTTAAAAGTAAGAATTACGTACCCCGCTCAATTTCATCCGCTCTCAGAAGCTCGATCAACTGAATAAAAAATAATTGAATATTAATTTAATTTTCTCACCGGACACACACACACACATACACAGACACATACAAACACAGACAAACAGACACAAACACAGTCACAGACATAGATACAGACTGACATAGACACAGACATATAGTCAAACACAAACACGCATAGACACGCAAGCAAAGACACAAACACGCACAAACACACAGACACAGACACATACTGGGGTGTAACACACATAGATACGCAAACACAGACACACACAAGCACAGACAAACATGCATAGACAGACAAACACTCACACACAACCCAAATACACAGACACAGACAAGCACGTGTACATACAGACATAGATACATACACACAAACACATGGACAAAGACACAGACTTGTATAGATACATGGACACATACACAGACACATGGACCGACACACATACGTACGTACACAGACACAGACACAAATACATACAGACACAAACACATGGACTGACACACATACGTACGTACACAGACACATACACATACAGACACAAACACATGGACACAAATACAGACACATGGACTGACGACACATATACATACACAGACATTCAAATACACAGACACTGACACTGACACAGACAGTCACAGTCACAGACACACACAGACACACACAGACACACAGACACACACACACACACACACACAATTACGCCACGACACACACACACACAAACACCAAAGATAGACACACACAGACATTTGTGTACACACACACAAACACACACAAACACACACAAACACACACAAACACACACAAACACACACAAACACACACAAACACACAAACAAAGACATACACAGACACAGACACATGCAGATACACGTAAACACACAGACACACATACATACAGATACAGACACACACATGCACAAGCAAATATAGATTACGCACAGACACAGACACAGACCCCATGCAACATGCACACACACACACACACACATATGCACAATCTCGATTTTGAGTCGAGCTCGAGTTCAATGAGCTTAATCTCGAACTCGAGTTCAATGAGCTCAATCTCGATTTTGAGTCGAGCTCGAGTTCGTTGAGCAGGAGCTCGATTACTACTCGCGCTTCAGCTCAGATATTTTTGATCATGATGGCGCGCGAGCCATCTCTCGAGATCGAGCAAAAAATCCAAACACGAAACTATAGCAAATTTTTGACGAATTTTTGAAAATACGCCTTGTACAAGCATTTTTAGGAAAAGTGTTTAACACGAAACTTGTAAATCTCGACGAGATCTACAATTTTCGTGTTGAACATTTTTCCTAAAAATGCATGTACAAAACGTATTTTCAAAAGACGCGTAATAACTCATTGAAATTGGTGTGCGAATAGCCAAAACTGGTGTGCTAATAACAATTGCCTATTGGAGGGAAATTTCCCTCCATAAACATATTTTCTCAAAACCCTCGTAAACCCCATCCCGTCCTTCATCCTGAAGCATATTCTCGAAACCCTCGACCCCCATCCCGTCCTTGATCGCGGCTCGCTTCTTCCTCCGGCGAATCGGCACGACTCCTCACGATACCCTCTCCGGCGTCTCTTCTCATGCGTTTTTCTTGATCCAGCAGTGTTCTTGATCCAGCGTTCTTCATCATTTCCTTGAGGTATACCTAAACCCTCGTAAACTTGAGGTATACCTAAACTCCAGCATTCTTCAGTCACTGAACGCATGGATTAGGAGTGTCGATATATGGATTAGGAGTGCGAATATGCGTTTTTCTTTCTCCGTGGAACTCATCGGAAAACTCCGTCGCCATTTCCGTATAGTATACGAAAGTAGAACGCGGTAGGGTTTTTTATATGGGGGGATTGAAAATCATTATGTGACTATTTATTAAATGAAGAAGAAACTCAAATCAAGAATAAACAAAAATGAAGAAGAAACTCAAATCTACTCTTCTAATTGGTGCTTTTACCAAACTAGAGATGATATAGAACCTGATATTCCTAGGGAGAGATGATATAGAACCTGATATTATAAATATAGAAATTCTAACTAGAATCCAAGAAGAGGAAGAAATTAATAATATTGTTGATGGAGATGAGTCAATAGATGAGGATGATGAAACACTAGTGCAATATTGTGACGACAGTGATCATAACATGTAAAGCTAATCCAAACGGTACGTTAAGTTTTTTCTTATTCATTAGATCGAAACTGTAATGCAATTCTTCCTTTTTATGATATCTCTAAATAATTTAATGTGATGTTTAACGTTTGCATCTTATTTACTTCGCAGTAATATGCGTCCAAAAAATGTTATTCTGCGGCGCCCTACGACAAGGAGCAGAAAACAACTGCTTGTTGCTGAAAAACTAACAAATACTGAGGTTGTTGAAATGTCACCTACACCAAATACACCTTCACCTCCACCAAATACACCTTCACCTAATCTGCAGCAATCACAAAGTGGATCATTTGCCACCATTAATGATGATGATACCACTATTAATGAAGGAAATGATGAAAGTCCAATACAGGGTTCTGATAATAGTAGTAAGTATACCTTATTTTATTTCACAAGTTTGTATCATTTACTTGAATCATATATTTATTAAGGATTTTTAATTATGCAGTGGGAAGCTCATCTATAAGAAGAGGTCGTGGGGTGACCACCGGAAAGTCGATTGAGAAAGCAATACTAGAAAATGTATGCTTTATTTAGGTATATTAAAACTTACATACACTTACTATATGTTAACATACTTTTATTTGTTTTGTTAGGACAAGAAACTACTTGAGATTGAGTTTCCTGAAGGTTTTAAGAAGTCGCATCGCTATGCAAAGCACCTTGCAAATGGTATAGGTGTTATTGTAAGACACAGTGCGGGTTTGGATTTTTTGAACCCATGGAGTGAATTGGGGGAAGAGCTGAAACTTACTTTATATGCTGCATTAGGTGTAAGTAATTAATATTTATATACCATATATGTGAATTTGTTTGGGATAACCAAATAATTTATTCTTTTGTAGCAATGGTTTGAAATAAAGAATTGGGAAACAGATAAAAGTGTGCAAGAGTTCATGGAGGAGATGTTTCAACGTAGCTACACACATTGGAGAGGAAGATTATCTACAAGGCATAGAGATTATATTGTGGCAGGAAAGAATCCAAGAGCTAGTAGCCCATTTGAGTGGATCTCAATCGAGAATTGGTGTCAGTTGTGCGATCTCTTTGAAAGTGAGACTTTTAAGGTGAATGTGACTACTTAAGTAAATTCTGTTTAATATATATGTTATTAATCACACATTCAATGACTAGAATCCAATACTTTTGTTTGCTTGCAGAAAAGGTCCAAGACAAATGCTGATAATAGATCACACATGCCGTTTACTCATACGTCGGGTTCTAAATCCTACCATTCCCGACTGCTGGAAATGGTAATGCAATAAATACATGTGAGTAATTGATTACTATGACATATTCTCAAATATTTTTTTGATATACAGGTTAATCAAAGCCCGGTTGAGAACTTTGCGAACACCCATAAGAAGAATGGGGTGTTTGTCAGCGAGAAAGCAGAAGCGGCATACGTAAGTCAAAATATATTTGAAACTTTCGCAAAATTGATTGATAACATACGTTTCTATTATAACACTATATTTTACAGCGTGAAATGGAAAGGCTGAGGACAACAACAGATTCTGACAGTGATCTCATAAGCTCTGAGAGAGAAATTATAAAGACTGCACTTGGAAACAAGTCTGGTTATGACAAAGGGCTAAGCTATGGTGTTGTGCCTTCAAAATGAATGAAGAAGACATTGAATGTGACTACTCAGTTGAAAGAGAAGTTGAATGTAGCGGAAGAAGAATTGCGCGATGCCACGACTCGTCTAACAGCACAAACAGAGCTTATAGATAAACAGGAAGCTTTGATTCAAACACACAATGCAGAGATTGCGGGATTAAAGGAGGGGCAAAATGAGCTGAAAGAGCAGCTGGCATTCGTTCTGCAAAAATTTGGGGCAATTCCTTGACTTTGATGCACACACCATTTACTTTTTGGTGCACTTTTTTGTTGTCAAATGGTTTATGACTGTTAGTTTTTTAGTTTACTGCTTTGTGACTATTTTATGACTTTTGCTTGGTTTATGACTGTTACTATTTTGGTTCCAAGCTTGGGAATCTGCTTGGTTTGTTGGCTTGGATGATTCTGTTTTGCCGATTATATACTGATTAGTAGGTTTATTTAGTGGGGTGTTAGACTATTTGGCTTTTTGTTGCTGGGTATGTATTGCAGGTCTTGCTTTGGCCAGAATAGTTTCTCCAGGTATGCATATTGTATTTGTTTTCACTGCCTGGTGTTGTGGCTGTGCACTAAATTTTCTATTTTTGGCCAATGATGGTTATGGTTATACACTTATACTTAGTGATTGTTGCCGCCTTTAGGCCCATATGAGGTATGAAATAATACCTCATATGGTGTGCTTCCCTTTAATGCTTTAGTAATGGTACGATTGAGTACATACACTGTTGTATGACTAGCTTCTGCCCAATAACTTTTTGGCATTTGCTTTTCCTGCATCATTGCACGAGCCATTTCCATTATTGTTCGATTTCGACGTTCCACAACACCATTTTGTTGTGGAGAATAAGGTGCAGTGAGCTCTCTTTTGATTCCAGATTTTTCACATAAAGTTTGGAATTCATTTGACATAAATTCACCTCCTCGATCACATCTGAATGCTTTTATTGGAAGTTCCATCACAACACCATTCTGAACTACATTCCATCATTATTCCACTGCATCCGGCTCCTGGTTGCAGACTTTGTTCCAAGTGCTCCATTATCAATGACCGGCGAAGGGTCGCGGCATGTCAAGAGCTCCCAATGTTTTTCCGGAGTTGAATTTGATCAATTGTATGTTGATTTCATAATCCCGCACTGCCTCAATTTAATCAAAGAAGTCTGTTTGCTAAAAAAATTGAGCGGTTTGGTTGATCAGCAGAGCTCTGTCGAGGTTGGTCAACAAGGTGTCTGATGGAGGGTTGACGCCGCTGCATATGGCGGCAGTCAAAGGGCACTTCGACTGTGTTTAGCTCTTGCTCGATTTCTCCGCAAATGTATCAGCAACAACCTTTAACTATTGCTCATATTTCAGGATAATAGGTATTTCATTTTCGCGGGATGTATATGAATTCAGGACTGAATTAGTTCATCAAATCTAAATTGGTCTGGAATTCATGTGCAGGAGCAGGCAGTACCCCTTTGCATTTCGCAGCATTTGGAGGAGATTTTAAATGTTCTCAGGCAAAGTAGACTAAACTTTTCACTTTTTATCATGTAAATGTCATCCAGCTCTTCAGTACTCCACGAGGTCTTACACATTTTCCATGAATCATGCAGGTTCTTCTTGCTAGAGGAGCTTGCCGGTTAACGCTGAATTTAAATGGGTATTTCTTTTTGATCGAGTAGATCTTCTATTGCTATTTTGAGTTGAATATCTGCATGAATTTGGCTACTTGCTAGGATCTGATAAAGATCATCATATCAGTGAATTTCTTTTTTCTTGTTTACCCTCTTCCAGATGTCTTCCTGTTGATGTATCAAGGATTTGGGGAAGACAACACCTTGTGCCACTCTTATCACCCAATTCTGAGTTGAAATTGCCCCTATTCACTCCATCAAGCTATGTAGTTAAGTATGAATAAGACAATTTTTCTTCCCATTTTCATAGAACTACATTCCATCATGATGTTGCAATTCCCCATTCTGTAAACTGCAAAATTAAAAGCAACACACATCTGTCATAAGATAGTTTACCTACAAGGCTGCTTGCATTAGGTGCTCAATGCCTTATTATGTTTATTCATGCAGCTTTTACAACTTAAGCTGCTTCTAAATTCATGATGTTTTGTGGCAACATTTCCGTACGTAGACAATTTGTTGGTAGAGTCAGTTTAGTGTTTAATTTCTTGCCTAGAATCATGTGGAGGCATAGTGATGTCCTTCCCCATGGTTTTACCTATATGTTGATGGTCATGCTCTAATGAAGTAAAGTAATATATTCCAGGCTAAGCTGTCAGTATCAGGGAAAGATTTTATGTTGACACTCATTGCCAGAAGATCACGCCATTATGCAGGAACCAGGTTCTTATCATTCATCTATTTTCCTGTGCATTGTAGATTTCAGAGAACTTACATCACATATATTCAAGTAGACTAGTCATTGACTGGTATTCCTAACTCCTGAATAATGTAGAGTTACAATTTATTCTAGGCTTTTATGTTTCAATGGTGGTTGGCTGAAATTTTGTAGATTTCGGAGAACCTCATTGATTTTGAACATTCATTTGCATTTAGTTCTTTTAAGCACATAACTTCTGCAATTATGACATGTTTGCAAGCCTGCATCAAATTATCTCTTCCTCCATTGCAAATCTGACCTCCCAGATCCCCTAGGTTTTGTTGTTGTGGAGCTGCTATTTCCGATCCAGCAAGGCAGCAACTGCTTTTATAGGTTCTTCCAATATTGAATCCAGATTTTTGCTAATTGCTTCTAGTTTTTGAATCCAAAATCTGGATTCAGATTTTGGGCGCTCATGATGTTCATCTATTTTTGCTACTGTTCCTACAAGGAAATACAAATCTTGAAGGCCCGAGCAAGCTTCTCTGTTAATTTCATGTGATCTTAATTTTGATTTCTTTTTGTTATTCATGGATTCATGCTCTGATTCTGAACAAAAATAATTTGTTGCACACAAGTTATTTGATGAAATGCCATGAAATGTTGAAGAAGTTTCAATAGTTTTTTTCCTTAATTTAGTTGTTTCAAAATTTCATTTCTCTGTTAAGTAGATATTAGTATACAATTTGTATTGATTTCATATTGGTGGAAAATTGTATTGACTTCATTTCCTCCATCACTTTTCTATTATGAAAGTTAGAGCATGGTTTCCTGCATCCTTGAGCATTTATGTACAATATGATCATGTACTGTGACTGCCCTTCATCCAGGTTAGTGACCATCTACCACATCAGCATTTTCTTATTATATTAAATCATATATATACATATATGTTTGCAAGCCTGCATTTTCTTTTTTCTGTAGCTGTTAGATGAGGTGCAGAGTGATCAGTGCCCTGTGGATCTTGGGAACAGAGCTCGGAGGTGCACTGGTGTTGCTTTGAGTGTTGCTACTGGATTGTTGGGCGCAAGCTTGCCTGGCACTGGAGCTAGAATTATAGCTTTGGTTGGAGGGCCATGCACAGAGGGCCCTGGAATGGTATGAATGTCAATTTCATACTTTGTATTTTTCATCTTTGACTATCTTAATTTGTAGATTAATGAGGACTATTTCTTAATCTTACATCTTGGGGGGAAAACTGGCAGGGGCATGATTCTTCTGACTACTCATGATATTGACAAATGATTTACTTAAAAGTTAAATGGCTTGAATAATTGGTTGATTGAAATAGCATGAACGTTGATTGTATGACTTCAAGATTTTTTACGGTATTGATTATTCACTACATAACTTCAATATGGCCTAGGGCTATTTTCATTCTAAAGCAATTGACCTTTTTGTTAAACTCTAAAGGTTCTAGACATGTAGGGGAAGACTTTATCGCATAGAGAAGGTGGTAATAAACATAAAAAAAATCAACACTTTTTGTGCTTATAGTGGATATGGCCATGTTAAAATTGCATACTGGAGGCAGCAACTAATTTGGATAAAGATTACTTGAACATTCCACTTGTTAGTTTTAGTTCTTAGGTGGTTGGCTGAAATTTTGTAAGACTCGGAAGGTATATTTGAGAAAGTTTGTTTTGGTTTTTGAGTTACTTTATATTTGCTAACGATAATGACTTTGGTAGCAGCTTAATTTTTCTCCCTGGAATTTGATACTTGATGTCTGTGGCAATAACTATTTCATGAATCTTTTGATTCTTCTAGAAGTTTTTCAGCCTGTGCTACTTTTAGGAGTTTGCATGCTAAATGATAACTTGATGCTTATGATTACTTCTAGCAGCAGTATGGTCATAACTCAAAGTGTCCTTGTTCTTTTCATATGTGATTGTTTACTGATTTTTCATGGCAATAACTAGTCCTTAAATTATTTAACTATTCTATAGACTGACTAGTTTCAGGCTTTGATATTGTTTACTTCAGCTTTTCTCGAGTTAGTTGAATTCAATTACACTTGTAGGTCTGAGATTTGTATGCTGAACAAGATAAGGTGTTTTGGTGTTTCAAATTATTTTTCAATTTAAAAAAGCATAACATGTATAATTGGGATTGAAAAATTGGCATACATGCTAATAATATCATCATCATCGTTAATAAGCATTTTCTTCATTCTTATGTTCATAGAATCAGTAAGTTCTTCATTTATCAAACATGGGGCATCTTTATTGTTAGATTTTCGATAAGTCTTGGTAAGAGTTGTTGATTTTATTCTCATTCAAATATTGTATTGAAGCTTATCACATGCTGTTTCAGGTGATTACTGGCTAAACTGTGCATGTTGATTCTGCATCTTTTTATGTATGTATGGATGTGAGTTTTTATGGATGTTTTTGCTCTCATTTATTTGTAGGGTGATCTTAATTGCTCTCTTTTATTTGTAGGGTGCTCGAGCATTGACCGGCAAGTGACGAAAGATTCATTAGTCAGAAAGTGATGGATGATTCATTTTTCGAAAAATGACGGAAGATTTATAAGAAACATGTTGATCTTGTAATGTAATATTGTATTATTTTAGAAGAGATGATAATAACTTGTACTCTATGTAAAACTTTTTGGTGTGAATAAAAATATATTTTGATCTTGTTATGAAATATTAAATATGTGTGTTTTCAAGATTATTATTTGTAATAAAATCTCAGGCACAAAAAAAATAGAAATGGAATATTTTTGATATATAAATGAATTGGTTGTAGTAAGAAGAATGGAAAACAAATGTAACGATTTTATCATTACTATTGTTTAATCTATTGTAACAAAGTAATGTTTATTATACTTTATTGTAACGAAGTTAGTTTATTTTTAGTGAGGAAAAAATAAAACATTTGTAACGAAATAGTTTTAATCGTAACTGTTTTTTTGTGAGGAAAAAAAACATTCGTAATGAAAAAATATTTATTGTGACCAATTTATTGTGAGGAAGAATCTCTTTTTGGTGAGAAAGTATCATTTGTTACAATTACTTTATTTGTAACGACGTGCATACATTCGTTACAATAACCTTTAGCGTCGAGCTTTAGAGGAGGACCGTTACTTAAAGTTTTTTTCGTTACCAAAGAGTTTTTGTAACGAATTTTGGCACTTATTGTAACGAATTAGGTCCTTACTATAAGTGCAGTTTGTTGTAGTGAAACTTCACACAAAATATCTGGAAGCGTGTTGAGGAAAGGAATGAATACAAGAGGAAAGCTATTATCAGACATAATCGGAAAGGGACTGTTATGTAAGACAGGCTCCCATGATAAAATCTCTAGGAAAATGTTCATCCTATTGACCAGAATCATCTATACTCTCAAAACTGACTGGGGACGGGTTGTTTTTGATAGAGTGATAGAATGTATCCAAGCACCCAACATGGGTAGGATACTGTCCCTTTACTTGGTAAAGGTGATCCCAGATACATTGAACCACAGACTTGGATGAAGAATAAACCACATGAAGAAAATGGAAATAAAGATGCTGGAACGATGGGAAAGGACTCAGTCAAATCAACCACAAGCAGAGGCATCCTCCAAGCAGAAGAAAATTCAAAAGAAAAAGAAGAAGTAGGTCTCTTCCAGCTCTTTAAGTTCATCATCCTCCAAAAGAAAATCAAAATCCACCCCAATCCACAATCCTGATCTCACAACATCTGAAGATGAAGAAAAGGAACAACCTAGGGACAGTATTCCTGACATATAAATAGGTACTGATCCAATAGTGAAAGTGGGTGCGGAGATCAACAAGGAACAAGATAAGAAAGAGAAAGAAGAAGAAGAGAGAGAAGTTCCATTTGAATTCCTTGATATAGTTGAGGGGGAGTTTCTAATTGAGGGGGAGTCTCAGCATGAGATCCCTGCTCCAGAGAACCTTGCTCCAGAGAACCTTTCTCCAGACAATGCAGAAGTTGAGGGGGAGTCTCAGCATGAGATCCCTGCTCCAGAGAACATTGATATTGATACTATGGATATGGGAGGAGAATCTCAAACCCAAAAGAAAAAGACTGAGAAAATTATCAAAATAGAATCGTCCTCCCGTTCACATATGAGCTATAGAAAAGATTCTTTGTTCAAAGAAGACAGCAGTAGCAGTGCTAGTGAAGCAAGAGCAAATAATATGGACCTAAGTTCTATACTACCTCAGCTGGAGGATTTGCTTAACAGTCAAAGAAGATCATTGGAGCAGTATATTGAGGAAAACAACACTAAAATGCAAAATGAAGTAAATTTTCAAATGAGATTAGTAAGGTTTGAAGTCAACCATTAGATGACTGAAATGAGAGATGAAATGGTCAAGTTTTTCAAAAGAGCTGTTGTCTCTGTGGATTACACGGCTGACCAATTAAATGAAATCAAAGAGACTTCAAAGACCATTAAAACAAAATAAGTAAGTATTGAAAAGACTGCAGATGATGTTCAACGCAATCAGGGCATTTTGAGCAACAATATGCAAGTTTTATATAAAGAACAAGTTGCACATATTTTAACAGGAACTGCCAAAATAAAAGCCAAGTTGCAACAACATGATACTGTTATGTTTGCTAAGATTGATGAGAGCTCCTCTACATTAGGAAATCAAGTAAAAATGACTACAGATATCATTGATGACCACCTTCTCAAGGTCAAGAAAACTATTGAAGGAGGAGTCAATCATCTGGAGGGTCAGGTTAGATTTTATAAAAATGTCCTCAGGATCATATAGTAGAAGAAGTCATAAAGGGGGAGAGGTCAATAATTAAAGCCAGCTCTGATCATGCTATTTGGACCTCCAATTGCATCAGAGAAACCTTAGGCCATCCTATTATAAACTATGATGATCAAGTTTCCGAATCCAAGCATGCATCTCCTACCCAAATTCAAAAGAACATTGCTAAGATGTATAGTCCTGAAGATAAGAACAAGAGTAAGAATGTAATTTATGAACAAGTAGAATCCAGCAAGAGGAAATTCAGAGAAGAAATTGAAGCAAGGGATGATTATGAACACTGGTCTCCCTCCTCAAGGGAAATAATTCTGGCAGCATGGAAAGCAGTTAAAACCAATCCAGGAGAAAGAGAGAAGTGGTACTCTGAAGTTGAGTGGATAAAATACAGGGATCAGGAGGAGCTGATTGTAAAGTTCAAAGCTGACAAGATAGCTGGGAGAGTTCAGGCAAATGCTAAGGAGCCAATCAGATACTTCCCAAAGCCATTTGGCTACTTCTAGAGAAGGCAAAGAGTTGCTGAAGCTCAAACCAAGAAAGCCAGGAGAGGACCAGAAATCAAGGAACCAGAACAACAATAGGACTTGAATTTTTTCTTTTTAAAAATTATCTCAGACAATATATTGTGTAAATTGGACAATCTTAATGAGCTCCCAGAGCAAACTGATTCTTCCTTGATTATCATCATATATATATGCCTGTGATGTGATCTTTTCACTATATCTACATGATTAATTCTGTGCTGCTTGTGATGTAGATCATGTAATCTGTGATTCTATGCTAATGTTAGAACTCATGCCTGAGATGTTTTCTCTTATTAGATTGATAAGGTAATCTGATTTTATGAAAAGTGTTATATTAACCATATTATGATTGCCTGTGTAGAAAATATTGGTTATCTTTGTAAAAAGGGGTATATCATTGAATAAGGTTATGACTTCTTCAAATAG
This sequence comes from Dactylorhiza incarnata, assembly GCA_033032865.1. Taxonomy (NCBI): domain Eukaryota; kingdom Viridiplantae; phylum Streptophyta; class Magnoliopsida; order Asparagales; family Orchidaceae; genus Dactylorhiza; species Dactylorhiza incarnata. The sequence goes on from JAWHQI010001630.1 coordinate 42,866, forward strand.
GGGGAGATTGTTGGGATCATTGCCCACAATGTCCTAGATTTGGAGAAGTCCATTTCTAATTCAAAGATATACCTCACAATGTATTTGATATATTATCTAGAATCATTGTGCAGGAGATCAGGTCAAGCTAAATGAGTTCATCTAAGTCCACAAGCGTCGAGACACAACACATCGCTCGACGCCTGTGACCCAAATGCGTCGACCTATGTTTGTTGTCTCAACGGCAAGGTCACTAACTGAAGATTTGAGATTAAGTCAAGAAAGCGTCGAACCAAGGAACATCACTCGACGTCGTGGAATAAGAAAGCGTCGAACCAAGGAACATCACTTGATGTCATGGAATAAGAAGCGTCGACTGAGTTACACACTGATCAACGCCCTCTTCCTGCAATTCTCTAAGTAAAGGATTGTGCTACAGTATAACTACAGCAAGCTAAGCCACGTCGAGACGACGACCATGTCTCGACGCCTTGTCAAATACTAAAGTCACTGAAGACCGTGGAGGATCTGACGTCATGCTGACATGGAGGAGCGCCTCAGATGGCATGGATTGCGGGTTATAAAAAGAAGATATGATCTGTAATTCAGATACAGTTCTAGCCATTATCTTCTCCATCTTTCAAGGCGCAATTTGAGGAAGTGTACAAGGAAGAATATCCAGGAAATTTATCAAGATCTGCAGCTGGCATTCATTTCCTATTCTAGAGATATTGTCATTGCAATCAAGGATACAAAAGAAAGGTTTCCATTGAAGAGAAGCACGTTTTTCATCCTGCAAATCAAAGGCTCTCGTAAGAAGAATCAGAAGAAATCTCCTCTTCCTTCCGAATCATTTTGTTTTGAAAAAATCAATTCAGCAATCTGTTGCTGATATTTTCTGAAGAGAGAAGGTCAAGAGGATGGTCTTATCTTCCTCAAGAACAACAGTCATCACAGCCTGTGTGATTCAAGAAGAAGATTTTTGTTATTGCTGATCTGTTGAAGAATTCTGTCTGATCATTCAGATAGAATAAAAGACTCTATACATTGAAGAACTTGAGTCTGGTGATATTACAATCAACTCTCAATTCCTGTAGGATCTGAATTGTCAGATCTGAGTTGTAGGATCATTTGTGATCTTAGTTGTAGGATCCAAGGGTGGATCTGAGTGTAGGCATGTTGTTATAAAGGCTGAGGTTGGACTTTGGTAAGTCTGAGATTGTAGGATCTGTTGAGATCTGAGATCGTAGGATCTGTTGAGATCTGAGCTGTAAGACCTTTTTGTGGTCTGAGATCTGGAGGACATATAAGCCCTATCTGGCACACTGCTAGAGGGGAGAAGGGGGAAAGTGGACTACCCTAGATAGGGGAACCACTATAAATTCTGTGTGTTTGATTGTTTCTTGAAAGCTCTGATTATAAACTCACATGCACATAGGATTTGATTAAGAACTTAAATAGAATTTAAAATAACCTATTCACCCCCCCCCCCCCTCTAGGTGATTAGCTACCCTTAAATAATGACTTTCAACTGGTAATATTGTTAATACTGTGCTCGCATGCTTTTTCTCTGTTTCTTGCTGTTCTTTGTCCGCGAGCCGCATGGCTCGCAATACTTTGCGTTCACTTTACTTTTTATTTCTTACTTCTTCGGTATGCGACTCATATAGGGCTCTTATTACTTACTCTGTGCTCGCTTTACTTTTTATTTCTTACCTATTCGGTCTGTGACCCATATAGGGCTCGCATTACTTACTATGTGCTCGCTTTACTCGCGGCGAGCCGTCGTTATCACGTTATAACGAGCGGGCAGGGGTACGATGGCTCACATACTGAGGCACGTCGCAACGTGGTTCCGCTGTCCGCACCTTCTGGCGCTTCGATCCCCCCCCCCCCCCCCCCCCCCCCCCCCGCCGCCGCCGCCGCCGCCTTTATTTTCTATAAATAGGTCTAGAGTTATGATCCAACCACCGCATTTATCACTCAAAAACCCCTACCCTCTTCGTTCTCGCGTGCTCGCCAACTTCCCCTCGCGCTCGCATTTCATTTCAAGCAACATTAATGGGTGGTGATGGAGGAGACGCTGAGGGCTGGGCCAAGTGTGCCTGGACCTTCTGCGATCATTCATTCTTTTCATGCTCGCTTACCAAGGGCGAGTACCATAGCGTGGTGGCCAACTACATCTCACCGGGATTCTTCTCCCATCATCCTGCGAAGACGGAGGTGATCAACACCCTCTACCAAGAGGAGCTCGCCATCTCGTCAGCTCACTTTGATGTCGGCTTGCGACTCCCACTTTGGCCAGAGGATCAGCCAACTATTTGCTCGTACCCTCACTCCATGTCTTTTGGACTCGCGTGAGATTTCTAACCATTCGCCGCGAGCATACCAGATATTTAAGTACTACGGCGTGATCCAGGGTCAGATGACCCCCAACTCCATCTCTATCATGGTGGCCATCGCCTGCTACCTGAGGGAAGAGCGGATCGAGTTCAGCCTGTCGGTATTCCGCAAGCTGTTCTCTTTCCGAGCCTACAAGGATGGGACCGCCTACTTCACGATCCCGCGCGCGAAGGTCTACAAGACCATCAACAAGAGCCATTACTGGGCTCAGAAGTTCGTACTAGTGAAGGGGCCTTTTGGCAACATCCCCTTCTCGCCCATCCAGCGCGATGAACAAACCTACCCCCCCCCCCCCCCCCTCCCGCGCTCGGCGGCCACGAGGCCGAGCTCTTCAAATATCTGTCGACAAGGAACATCGAGGTCGCCTACCTCCGTAGAAATGTGAACTCTCTACTCCCCGTGCCGCCCAGGGCAAGTTCGGCTCGCTTTCGCTTCTTAACTTATTCCGCCATTTCTTTTTCTAACTTTAGCTCGCCACTAACTTGCAGGGGAGCGAGATCTTCCGCTCCACCACCCAAATGTGAGGGTCGAGACCATCATCCCCGGCCACCTGCTCGTTGCTTCCACTGCTACTACTGCGTGCCGGGAGCTCCCCAGCACCTCTACGCCTCCCCCCAAGAAGCGGCCCGTGCCTGCGAGTCGCAGATCGCTCTCTGTGTTGCCCCCGCCGAAGAAGCAGAAGACCTTGCCCCCGGCGAAATGGAAGGAGGTCTCTGCGGGTCTGTTTGGAGATGACCTCCCGGCGGACCCGCCAACAAACAAGGAGATCGGCGAGGTCGCCGCAGAGACTGCCGACGCGCCGGGGGCGCCTGTCCCGAAGGGCCATCGAAACTTTGGCCTCGGTGCGAGGCATCGAGATGAGGTGGGTGAGCCCTTCCTGAACTGGGATGCAGAGGCCAACTGGGTCTCCATCTCAACTCTCCTCCCCTCCTGGGTGGAGCAGGACAGCGTCGGAGGCCATGTCTTTCGGCCTTTCCTTTGGGCTATACAGTCAAGTGGATGCCACCGACTTTGACGTCCTGTCATCTCGGCTGCTCGCGTATGAGAGCTCGCAATCTCTGCTCCGTAGCCTGGAGCTCGCCCATATGACAATTCGTCGTTGCCTCCAATCTGAGAAGAACCTGTAGGAGCTCAAGCGAGGCCTGACGGCCGCGGAAAAGGAAATCGCGAGCCTGAAGGAAAGTCAAGGCTCCGAAGATTTGGATCGCGAGCTGAAGGCCGCGATTGAGGAGATCGCGAGCCTCAAAGAGAAGCAGGACATCGCGGATGGCCTCATTGATAGCCTCCAGGATGGGATGGTAAGTTTGTCAGTTACCCTCTTTTACCTCTTACTATCTTTACCCCTCGCTATCAGGATGCCGAGACCACCACAACACTCCTCGCCCGCGCCTCTGACCTGGAGAAGGAGGTCGCTAGCCTGAAGGCCCTCGACCAAGAATTAGTCCGGGCGGCCCTTCCGCCCCCTCCTCCCAGCCCCAGGACATTGAGGAATGAGTCGCGTGAGCAGGAAGAGGGGATGCGAAAGACTGCGATCGCATCAGCGAAGCACATCTTCTGCACTCTTCAGAGGGCTCGCCTTCTTTCTGCCGAGGCGGCGCAACTGACTATCGAGGAAGTGGTCCCGGAACTGTTCCTGCCGATCCCTGGGTCGATCAATAGCGAGAGTGAACCGTCCACAGGCGACCCTTGAACATCATGTAATTTTTCTTTTATTTTTGACGACGAGACAACCATAGCTTGTAATAGAAAATGTGGAATGAAAATTTTGTTTAGCACTTTCCTTTGCTTCTCTTATTTTGCTGCAGTGTGCTCACATATTGTCTTCTTTGTAGCCTTAGGCTCGCGTTTCATTGATGTTCGCTCACCCTTCGCACTGCCATTCGTTTGCATATCGCTAACTTTGTAGTCTTAGGCTCGCGCTCTATTGACATTCGCTCGCCCTTCATATGGCGCTCGGGACTTCTGCGCCAGACTTGTCTCACTCGTAGTCCGAAATTACGAGTAAAGATACACTACACCGTCTATCTTGACCGGTTCGTCTCGATTACCTTCTGCCTGTGAACTGTATGGGATCGCTGGTTTGAGTGCAACACCGCTTGCCATTACTTAGGCGCTTGAGAGCGAGGTCCGCCCCTGTGGGAGGTCTTTCCAGAGATTCATTTCGCCAGTGTCTCGCTAGGCGAGCACCGTCTTCCCTCGCCCACCTGAAGGGTTCGCTGGTTTTGCCGGCTAGTGAGTCCATATGCAGAATTCATGAGTTGTTACCCACTTAATCCGCCGGCCTCTTCGAAGATCAACCTGACCCCACCGACTAATGAGAGCCCGCCAGCGGAATCGATCTGGGGCACTCTAACACCATGTTGTTACCTTGCCAGCCTCTCCGGAGATTAACCTGACCCCACCGGCTAATGAGAGCCCGGCAGCGGAATCGATCCGGGGCACTCCAACACCATGTTGTTACCTTCCAGCCTATCCAGAGATCAACCTGACCCCACCGGCTAATGAGAACCCGACAACGGAATCGATCCGGCACCATGTTGTCACCTTGTCAGCCTCTCCGGAGATCAACCTGACCCCACCGGCTAATGAGAGCCCGACAGCGGAATCGTTCTAGGGCATTCCAGCACCATGTTGTTACCTTGTCAGCCTCTCCGGAGATCAACCTGACTCCACCGGCTAATGAGAGTCCGACAGCGGAATCGATCTGCGGCACTCCAACACCATGTTGTTACCTTGCCAGCCTCTCCGGAGATCAACCTGACCCCATTGGCTAATGAAAGTCCTGCAGCGGAATCGATCCGTGGCACTCCAGCACCATGTTGTTTCCTTGCCAGCCTCTCCAGAGATCAACCTGACCCCACCGGCTAATGAGAGCCCGACAGCAGAATCGATCTGGTGCACTCCAACACCATGTTGTTACCTTGCCAGCCTCTTCGGAGATCAACCTGACCCCACTGACTAATGAGAGCCCGACATCGGAATCAATCTGGTGCACTCCAGCCCCTCAAGAAACCATCGCTAATAAGTGTAGGGTTTAGGGTCTCACTCAAAATAAGAAACCGTCATCCCAACCCTACACGACGCGCAGGCCCGCTTCCCCACTCCGCCGCTCCCCGTTTGCTTGATTCTTCCTCTGTGCCGCCAAAACCGTCGTTGATACGTGTAGGCGCGTCTCAGTCGCCAGCAGCTGGAATCGCTCCGTCGCCGCCAGAATTGTTGTCGTGCGCTTGATACTTCCTCTGCTCCGTCACCAGCCAGAATCGCTCCGTCACCGTTGGAATCTGATACGTTCCTAGGCAGCAAAGACGCGCGAAAAGACTGGTGGAAATTCAAAAGAGTAATATCTAAGTTTGGATGGGGTAGTTTTGTCTTTTGTTGTTGCTTTATAATAGTTGTTGTTGCCCTAGTATGTTTTTTATGTTTTGGAACCTTGTGAATGTGGCTGAAGTGAAGAGTGCTTCCTTCTCCTATGTGCTGTTGTCCGTGGACAGCATTGTGTGTGATTCTGTATTATCTTTTCCTGTTAATTTCATCTCTCAAGGTTGGTTTTCCTGCCTTTCATTTCATTGTGTGCTAAAGTTATTTGCTAGAATACAAGTAGGTTGTATCAAGGTATCAGAGCCTCTCATCCTCCGACCTTCTCATGGCACCCTCGTCGAAGTACCTCCTCCAAAACATGGACGCTCTCAAGCTCCAACAGGATACCATGGCGAAATCCCTTCAGTCCCTCACCGATCTGCAACAACGGCAGTTCGAGGAAGTCCGCGGCATGCTTGAAACTCAGCAGAGTCGTACCATGGACGAGGTCTGGTCACTGTTCAGCACCTTGCGGACGGACCGCTCCGGCGATTCCGGCGCTGCGGCGTCCCCATCGGAGGGGCAATATCCGCCAAACCCTTCCCCACAGCTCACCACGCGCTTAGCGCGATTGGAGTTCCCTCGCTTCGAAGGGGAGAACCTCCTTGAATGGATCTACAAGTGCGACCAATTTTTTGATATCGACAACACACCGGCAGATCTCAAGGTCAAGGTTGCCTCGGTTCATTTGGAAGGCAAGGCGTTATACTGGCATCAGACGTTGATGAGTCCAGTTTATATACTGATTTTCGGGCTCATCTGGGTTGTTTTTCGTTCCTTTGCACTTCATTTACTGCTCATTTAGGCTTATATTGATAGCAACTCATATTTTCAACTATAGTGCATTCCTTACCCTCTTCGTGGCGTGATTTCGTTATATTACTTTATGTCTATTCTGTGGATTATGTGGTGTGCACGAATCAGTGGTCTAGTTTGTTTTCATGCAGGTACAAGGGTCGTGTGAACGCTCGGAATGGATTGGGGGCGAATTTTGGCCTAAAAAGCCACTGATCGTGCATTTTCCTTAGCGCACGATCAGGCGCACGACCACTGGTCGTGCGTTAATTCCCCTTAACTGACCGAGCAGTTCGCACGATCATAGGACCTCTTTGCTCACGACCACTGGTCGTGCGCCACTGACCGTGCGTTAATTCCCTGTCTTCTCTTCTGCTGCAGGTTGACTGCGCACGATCACAAGCATTCCTTTGCGCACGACCACTGGTCGTGCGCCTCTGATCGTGCGCAGTGTTTATTCTGCTCCGCATTTAAAGACCGGCTCCGCGATCTTAGGGCATTCCAGCCAGTGTTGGGGCGCGATTAGGCCGCCATCTTGGGCGATTTTCATCCCATCCTCATCCCCCTCCATTCCAATCATCCGGGAGACTTCTCTGGTGATCAAGACTTGTTTCTCTACCATCTAGGAGCCCTTACGGCCGACAGCAAAGCTTTCCTAGCGAGTGTTCTTCAAGTTGTTGCGGAGAAAGTGGAGATCACCGGGGAAAGTGACAGATCTCCGGCACCGGAAGCACCCTTCGACCGAGATCGGAAGCGGATTGACAACCCGCTAATCTGGCCGTGACCGACGGTTCTCCTTCTTGAGTGGTTTTCTCTTTACTTATCTTGTTATAACTAGTTGAATATTTATGTAATGAACTTGAATGATTTGTTTGTCTATGAATGAATTATTTGGTGTTTACATAATCTCCTTTGTATTGCTTTGTGTTGCGTTCGCTTACACTCACTCCACTCCATGCACTCCCATCCATTCACATTTGTGTTGGGTTAGCCACGGCCACGGAGATTTGCGAAGAGGTGTGTGTGACCCTCAATCGTCATAGTTACTTTCCGTCCACGCGCCTTCCGAAGCACGGCATCGCGGCCGTTGCATCCATCCCGCCTTGCGAAGCAGAGTTTTGACCCGCATCTCATTTCTGTGTAGTAATTTAGGAAACCAAAATCAAAGCCCTTACTTTTCTTTTAATTTACTCTTGTAATTATTCGCTCAATCCGAAGAGTCAAACTAATCACGCGCATTCCTTGAGAGACGATATTCGGGGACATACTCCCAACTTTATTACTTGTGCGACCGGTGCACTTGCCGAGCACGCATCAGACGTACATGAAGGCGCGTATCACACGCGAATGGCCGACTTGGGAGGAGTATTGAAAGGCATTGCAAAATCGCTTTGGATCGCTTTTGTTCTCCGACCCGATGAGTGAGCTGAAGAACCTCCGCCAACGCACCTCGGTGCAAGCCTACCTCGATGAGTTCGACCTCCTCCTGCATAGAGTCAGCATTTCGGAGGAGCATGCGGTCAGTTTCTGCTTGGCTGGTCTCCGCGATGAGATCGGATATGGAGTTCGGATGTTCCAACCCAAAACACTTTTGGAGGTTTTCTCCCTCGCCTGCTTACAGGAGCACCGAGACGCGTTGGGAAGCAAGTGTCTACCATCGTATACATCGCCCACCACCGCTCCAGTCTTTTCTAACCAAGGGGAAAGGGGTTCTGCCCCGACATTTCAGTTTCCGCCCAAAACCGCAGCACCCATTCCATGAACAACACCCCCGCCACCACCCGCAATTCCTGCTGCCCCGCTGTCATCCCCACGACAAGGTAGACGGCTCACCTCAGCTGAAATGGATGAGAGACGGCGCAAAGGACTTTGTTTTTGGTGCGACGGTCCCTTTACAGCGGGCCACAAATGTCCAGGCAGGAGACAATCGTACGCCATTGAGGTCCTATCAGATGATGAAGAAATGGAACAAGAGCTCGTTGTGCAAGAAGAGGAGTGGCTTGCTCCCCATGTCTAGGCAGAGGATCAACCGGCCCCCCACCTATCCGTGCATGCCTTGACGGGCATCCCCCACTATTACACCATGCACGACACCGCGTCCTACCAAGGCCAACCGATCACTGTGTTAATCGACTCGGGGAGTACACATAACTTTTTAGACAGCACGGCGGCCGCACGACTGCAATGTCAGTTGACTCCAATTGCACCTTTTAATGTGGCAGTGGCAGATGGACAATACCTATCCAGCTCGCACAAAGTGATGGACTTTCCCTGGCGCCTCCAAGGAGTCACGTTCACCTCCGACATGCTGCTTCTTCCTTTGGGTGGGTGTGAGGTGGTCCTCGGGATCCAATGGTTGGTTACCTTGGGAGTGATTCAATGGGACTTCAACAATCTTACTATGGAATTTACAAGCCATGGGAAGACATTGACAATACGCGGCACCAAGAATCCCACCGGTACCATGATGAAGCAACAACGGATGGTCAAATTGTTGGCAAAACCGGGCCAACTAAGCATGATGGCACTCTGTACTATCAAGCCATGCAACCAGCCTGCTCAACCGGAGACGATCCCGTTACAACTGCCGTGCATCCTCACGGGACCAGCATTGCCTATAGGGGCCAAACAGCAGCTGAAGGGGCTGCTCGCTGAATTTGAAGACCTATTCGCCGACCCAGTCGGTCTACCTCCGTCTAGGGAGCAAGATCATCATATTCCTCTCAAGGAGGAACCGATTCAGGTCAACATACGTCTGTATCGTTACCCACCGCTGCAGAAATCTGAGATTGAACGGTTGGTTCAGGAAATGCTCGCCGCGGACATTATTCGCCACTCCTCCAGCCAGTATGCTTCGCCAGTAGTGCTAGTAAAAAAGAGTAATGGTACGTGGCGCATGTGCGTCGACTACCGACAATTGAACAAACACACAGTTAAAATTAAGTTTCCCATTCCGATAATTGAGGAGTTGTTGGATGAACTAAATGAGGCTGTTTTTTTCTCCAAATTGGATCTCCGGGCGGGCTACCATCAAATCAGAATGGCGGAAGAAGATGTCTATAAAACAGCATTCCGAACACATCAAGGGCACTATGAGTTCTTAGTTATGCCGTTCGGCCTAACTAACGCTCCATCGACGTTCCAAGGGTTGATGAATCGGGTGTTTGAGCAACAACTACGGAAATTTCTCTTAGTTTTCTTCGACGACATCTTGATCTTTAGCAAGTCTTGGGAAGACCATCTTCGTCACCTTGACTTCACGTTTCGTACTCTCCGGTCGCATCGACTATGCCTTAAGAGGAGCAAGTGTAATTTTGGCCTCCAACAAATTCACTATTTGGGCCATTTAATTTCCGCCGCGGGCATGGCCACCAACCCTCTCAAGATTCAAGCTATGACGGAATGGCCGGAGCCGACCACATTCAAGAAGTTACGAGGATTTTTGGGCCTCACCGGGTACTATCGTCGGTTTATCCAAGGGTACAGAGTAATGGCGATGCCGCTCACTGAGGTACTAAGGCACAAAACCTTTTGGTGGACACCTAGTGCTGCTGCGGCCTTTCAGAAACTGCGGGGGGCTGTTTCTCAACCACCTGTCCTTAAGCTGCCCGATTTTACAATGATGTTTACGGTTGAGACCGATGCAGCGGACTCTGGTGTGGGGGCTGTTTTGTCGCAAGAGGGGCGACTTGTAGCTTGTTTTAGCAAGGCATTGGGTCCGAAGAACTCCAACCTATCCACCTACGAGAAGGAGCTCTTGGCTATTGTTATGGCAGTGCAACACTGGAGGCACTATTTGGTGAGCTCCACTTCATAATCCGTACCGACCACCAAAGTCTACGGTTCCTTTTGGATCAAAAAATCGCCACACCAGCACAACAGAAGTATACCTCGAAGCTCATGGGATACAATTTTCAAATCCAATACCGGAAGGGGAAGGACAATGTGTGTGTCGACGCATTGTCACGGCAGCATGATAACACCAGAGGGGAACTGTGTACTCTTGTTACTTTCACATCTGATATTTTAAATGAGATCAAGGCTTCCTGGACCCATGATTCTTATATCCAGAAATTGATACAAGCGAAGGAGGCCAACGTGGACGCCAAGCCGAACTATCATTGGAGACACGGCATCCTCAAGAGAAAGGGCCGATTGGTGGTGGGTCGGGACGAGGCATTGAAAACCAAGTTGCTGCGACTTTTTCATGATGGCGCGGGGGGCGGACATTCGTGTATTACCGCCACGTATCAGAGACTGAAGCGGATGTTCTATTGGAAGCGCATGAAGCCGGAGGTCTACACTTATATTCAAAAATGTAGTGTGTGCCAAAGATGCAAGTCGGATCATCGCAAACCAGCGGGTTTGATCCAACCGCTGCCTATCCCCGAGCGGGTTTGGCGGGATATTTCTCTTGATTTCATTGAGGGGTTGCCTAAAAGCAGCGGCAAGTCCACCATACTCGTGGTCGTGGACCGGCTAAGCAAACAGGCTCACTTTATCGCCATCACTCATCCCTATACGGCGGAGGCATCGCACAACTCTTCTTGGATTCAATTGTCCGCTTGCATGGGTTACCGACTTCTATTGTAAGTGACCGCGACACAGTGTTCCTAAGTCAATTTTGGCAAGAGTTGTTTCGCATTTTGCAGGTGCAACTGAACCTCTCGATGGCATATCATCCACAAACGGATGGCCAAACAGAAGTGGTCAACCGATGTTTGGAGAGCTACTTGAGATGCATGTGCTTCGAACGGCCGAGACAGTGGACGCGATGGCTACCCTTAGCGGAGTGGTGGTACAATACAACCTTCCATAGCGCCGCCAAAATGACCCCCTATGAAGTGGTGTATGGGCAAGAGCCGATTATACACACACCTTACATAGAAGGGGCAATCGTCGTGGAGGAGGTGGATCGTTCCTTGGAGGCAAGGGAAAGGGTCATCGCGCTTTTGAAGTTCAATTTGACCCAAGCTCAAAATAGGATGCGGGTAATTGCTAACAAGAAGAGGAGGGAACGCTCACTTGATGTGGGCTCATGGGCTTACATACGCATTCAACCATACTGACAGACGAGCATGTGCACCCACGCCTTCCACAAATTGGCTCCTAAGTTCTTTGGACCATTTCAGTTGATGGAGAAAGTCGGTCCGGTAGCTTACCGGTTGGACTTGCCACCCGATGCCAAAATACACCATATTTTTCATGTCTCTCAGCTGCGGGAGCATATGGGCGAGTTACCAAATCATCCTCTTCCCCTGCCAACCTCAGTGACAATCGAGGGGAATCTGTTAATTGAGCCTTGGCGTATTCTCGGGCGGCGCGTGGTTCCAAACAAGGGGAAGATCATGACGCAGCTATTGATTCAGTGGCACAATGGAGCGGAGAAAGACGCAACGTGGGAAGATCTATGGTTCCTACAAAAGCGCTACCCACATTTCCCATTCCTTGCGGACAAGGAACCATTGATGGGGAAGGCAATGATACGTTCCCAGGCGGCAAAGACGCGCGAAAAGACTGGCGGGAATTCAAAAGAGTAATATCTAAGTTTGGAGGGGGTAGTTTTGTCTTTTGTTGTTGCTTTATAATAGTTGTTGCTGCCCTAGTATGTTTTTTATGTTTTGGAACCTTCTGAATGTGGCAGAAGTGAAGAGTGCTTCCTTCTCCTGTGCGCTGCTGTCTGTGGACAGCATTGTGTGTGATTCTGTATTAGCTTTTCCTGTTAATTTCATCTCTCAAGGTTGGTTTTGCTGCTTTTCATTTCACTGTGTGCTGGAGTTATTTGCTGCAATACAAGTAGGTTGTATCAGAATCGCTCCATCGTGCGCTCGATACTTACTCCGCCAGAATCTCTCTCTCCGACGGAATCGATCCATCGCCGTTGGAATCCCTCTGGTTTTTACCATTCTGGTAGAAAATCTATCATGGGGAGTTATGTGAATCATTTTCTTCACACGGAGCTCAACCTGCATCCGTTCTTAACACTTTGTGCATATCTGTAGGGAATGCAATTCTTGGGGAATTGATTTCATCCTCATAGGGTTAGTGCATGCCTGAATGACATGCTAGCCAAGATCTGTGTTAGTCATTTTCGATAGAACCATCGTTCTCGTGCACTACTGCAGGCAAGTATTAGGATTTGAGTTAACAGTATTCAAATAATTTTTCTCGTACCATAAACTCTTGTTTGAATCAATTTTCATTTCAGGGATTTGAGTTAACATTGAAGTATTCTTGCAATTACTCTTGTGTGAAAGGAACTCTACCATTTAAGTATTTTTGTCACTACTGCACTGTCATTCAGGTATATTGTCTCTACTTTGATGTATTTTGGTTGTATTGGTGTAGATAGTGTAAACCATATTTGTGTGATTTTTTTTTTGCTTGGTTGGATGGTTGCGTTTGTTGTTGGGAATTTTTTTAACAGGTGCGTTCTACTATTTTTAAAATTGAACTTAGAATAGGAGTTATTGAGTAACGAAGAAACACCTCAGACTGCAAATTTAGATGTTGGAAAACACTTCACCACGGATATAAATTTTCCAAGCAAGGTTGAGTTAGTAGAATGGGTTTGTAAGGTTGGCAGAGGTCCTGGATTTATTGTTACAATTCAGCGGACTGATAAGCTAACTGCCCGAGCAAGGTCTAGGATTATGCTTGACAGTGATAGAGTGGGCTTCCCGCATTTTGTCACTACAATAAATGATTTGTTAAGAAAAAATTAAGAAATACTAGCACAAAGCATTGTGGTTGTCCTTTCTCTTTACAAGGGCAAAATGATGCCACTTTGAGTGATTGGAGAATAGTAGTAAAATATAGAATTCATAATCACAGTTTTAGTCATCTTGAAGCACACACTTATGCAGGGAGATTGGACGAAAAAAGGGCAACCTGGTGCGCAAAACATCCCCGTGCAGCGAGGGTCCGGGGAAGGGTCCAACCACAAGGGTGAAATGTAGGCAAGCCTTACCCTGCATTTGCAAGAGGCTGCTTCCAGGACTCGAATCCGTGACCTCAAGGTCACACGACAACACCTTAACCAGTGCGCCAAGGATCCCCTCGGAGATTGGACAAAAATGAGCAAAACATTGTGTAGGAAATGTATGCATCCAATGTGAAACCACGAAAATTTCTATCGACATTAAAGAAAAGAAATCCTAGTAACGCAACGGTAATGATGACAATATACAATGAAAAGTTTAAGATGTATATGGAAGAGTTGGATGACGGTACTCCTATTCAATTTCTGTATGTGTATTTGTGATACATGATACGTGAGTTTTAATCATGTCAACCTTAACACCAACAACTTGAAAAGTTTATATTTTGCTCATTCGACCTCCATCCAACTTAGCAACATGTTCCCAGATGTTTTTATCACGAACTTCACGTACAAAACCAATCTTTATCGATTGCCTTTCTTTGCATTGTTGGGTTGACATCCACAAATTTGTCTTTTTAATTAGGATTCTCAGTCATGTCAAAATGAAACTGAGTCGAGCCATAAATGAGCACTTGAATGCTTTAAGGGAATGTTAGATCAAAGTTATTCACCAAGTGTCTTTGTGATAGATATGGAGATTGCACCGTTGAATGCTATCAAACTTGTACTCTCATTTCATAATAGTATTATTTCAGGTGAATATTATTAGAAATATTTTAGCTCATTGCAAAAATATTTCAGACAAGGCATGAAATGAGAGACCTTTTTATGTGTATGACAAAACTTGATTAATTCACTGATAATATATGAGTTTAATTCGAGATTTAATTCTATGTTAACAAGCTATGCAGAGAAATAACAAGAGGTTATTCATTATGTTGTGACGACTTGGATTGAGCGTTAAAAATAGTGCTTCATTTTAGCATGGATAGATACTTTTGTTCACTTAGGCAACTTTACAGCCAATCGTGCTGAAAGCAGCCATAGCCAACTGAAAAAAGTTATTGAAGTATCTATCGGGAACTTAACTATTATTTGAAAAACATTTGATCAAATGATTACCCTACAACACGCTGAGATTAAACGATCATTTGGTCAAAGCATCGTACAAGTAAATAAATGGTTTAGTGGGGCGTTGTATACAAATTTGCTTGGTTCTATATTTATTGTTGCTTTAAATGTAATTAGAAAAGAAGAAGAATTGGTAAAGTTTGTGTTTCCTGAAGCTATAGATTTCACATATAAAACAAGGAACACGCTAAGTTTTCCATGCCCACACGAGTTAGGGCCCGTTTGTTTCTTCGAATTTGCTCCTTTTCGGTTTGGCGAAAACGGCGTTTCGTGTGGCCGAGGGTTTGGGAGCGAATAGTTATGAAACAAAGGATTTTAATTAAGCAGGTTTTAGGTCAAATTCACGCCGCAGGCCCGAGCTCGTTTTTGCTCGTTCAAATGACACTTCTCCTTCTCTGTGACATGCAGATCCTGATTCTCTTCTCCCCTGCTGTTCCTGTTCTCGTCGAAGGTCGAAGGTCCATCTCCTGCAACTGCTCGCGTCGCCTACAACTGCATTGTTTTGTGTAATGTTTTGTAGTTCCTCTTGTTAATAGAGCATATTTGTGTAAACATAAGAACTCATATGAGATCCTAACTCTAAAATTGTTGTGTTTTATCTTCACGCATGTTAAAAAATCACTTGGACAACAGAAATATTTTTGTGAGATCATAACTCCCGTGAGATCCTAAGTCCTAACTCAAGAATGGCAGACATTTCCTCTAGTTCGCTTTCTTATCTTCACGCATGTTAAGTATTTGTCCTGTTTGCAAGATTTTAGTATACAAAAATCTGTATTTGTTCGTGTGCAAGATTTTAGTATTTGTTCAGTGTGCAAGATTTTAGTATAAAAAAATCCGAATTTGTTCTGTTTGCAAGATTTTTGTATACAAAAATCTGAATTTGTTCGTGTGTAATAATTTAGTATTTGTTCTGTTTGCAAGATTTTACTATACAAAAATCTGAATTTGTTCATGTGCAAGATTTTAGTATTTGTTCTGTTTTGTGTATTTGAATTTTAGATTTTTTTAATTTCCCTTATTAAAAGATTTTAGTATGTATGATAAGATATTTATAAGCATACAAAAAATTGACCTTGTTCAGGAATTGGGCTAAACATAATGACATCTCTTCTATTGTGGATGCATTTATTTTGTTAGATAGGAAAACAAAAGGAGGCATATCGACCATTTGGGAATCAAATGATGTGATGATCTTTTGTGATTTATGCGTCAAAGAGAGAACTCAGTAATAGGACGACCCTTTTCAGTAAGGACGGGCGGAACAATTTGGTGGCGAAATTCCAAAAGAGGATAGGAAAGAACTACGATAAGGCGCAAATGAAAAATAAGTGAGATCATTTGAAAAAAGAATTGAAATTATGGCTTGAGTTGAAGCGCGGGGAGACCGGGCTAGAGTGGAATTCTTCGAAGAAAACTATCGATGCAACAGACGAATGGTGGGATGAGAGGACAAAGTGAACTTAGTAATTTTCTTTATAATTCTAGAATTTTATTGTAAGTGCCTAATATTTATTCTTAATTAGGTGGTGCCAAATGCGAAGAAGTTTCGATATGCAGGCATACACCTTGAGTTAGAAGAAAAAATGAACGTGATGTTTAGATCTGTAGTGGCTAACAAAGATTATGCTTGCACCCCTCACTCTAGGAGTGTGACACGAGAATCTATTGGTAAGAGAGTTATATCGGAGGGTGACAATGATGCGGTTGAGATTAGCGAGAATGCATGCCCTTGTGATCCTGCAGTTTCTTCTCGATCTACCAAAAGGCAAAAGAAGGGGAAGAAGAAAACATCTTATTCAACACTAGATGAATTGGTAGAATCTTCAAAGGTTATCAGTCGTTGTCTTTCGGAGCCACTGAAATCTTCATGCCCTTTCACCATTTCACAAACACTCAAAGAGCTTGGAAGACACCTTGAAATATGTGGAGATTATGAGTTTTACGATTTCACAACCATGTTCTTGTTGGATAAGAATCATAGAGAGACTTTATGTGCCTCCCGTAGGACTTAAATACCAAATGGCTACGTACTCGTTACACCAGATGGTCGCAGTAGGAGGAACTTCTATCTGTTCATGCTTCAGAGATGTTCATGTTTATCTTTTTATGCTTCATACATGTTGTTTTCTTACTTTTTACTATTGCTGAACCTATTATGTGTGGAACTATTATCATGTTTATGCTTCGTCTATGTGGACCTATTATCTGTTTATCATGTCTATGCTTCATCCAAGTTTTCTTACTTTTTACTCTTTATCTGTTTATGCTCTTTGTACATGTGGACCTATTATCATGTTAGTGCTTTTGTTATACTCATGTGATATTACCTATATGTTATACCAACACAATGTTAGGTGAAGACACAAATTATTCGAGTGATGAATATAAGCTTGCAAGAAGGCGTTATTGCGCAAGTTATCATCAAGTATTAACATCGACAATATTTGCATTGCATGCACCAAATTCTATTTTGAATTTCTAGAGTGTGACACGAGAGTATATTGATGAGGGAGTTATGTCTGAGGGTGATAATGCGCGGTTGAGATTAGCGAGAATACATGCCCTAGTGATCCTGCAGTTTCATCTCAAGCCACCAAAAGACAGAAAAAGGGGAAGAAGAAAACATCTCATTCAACACTAGATTAATTGGTGGAATCTTCAAAGGTTATCGGTCGTTGCTTTCGAAGCCGGTGAAATCTTCATGGCCTTTCACCATTTTACAAACATTGGAAGAGCTTGGAAGACACCCCGAAAGGCTGAAATACGTGGAGATTATGAGTTCTACGATTTCGCAACCATGTTCTTGATGGTCAAGAATCATAGAGAGACTTTTATGTGCCTCCCAGAGGACTTAAAGGTCAAATGACTACATACTCGTTACCACAGATGGTCACAACAGGAGAGCCTTCTATTTGTTCATGCTTCAAAGATGTTCATGTTTATCTTCTATGCTTCATACATGTTGTTTTCTTACTTTTTACTATTGCTGGAACTATTATGTGTGGATCTATTATCATGTCTATTCTTCGTCCATGTGGACTTGGTATCTGTTTATCATGTTTATGCTTCGTCCATGTTTTCTTACTTTTTACTCTTTATTTGTTTATGCTCTTTGTACACGTGGACCTATTATCATGTTATTACTTTTTTTGTACTCATGTGACATTACCTATATGTTATAGCAGCATAATGTCTGGTGAGGACACAGATTATTCGAGTGATGATTAAGAGCTTGCAAGAAGGCGTTATTGCGCAGGTTATCATCAAGTATTAACATCGACGATATTTGTACTGTATGCATCAAATTCTATTTTGAATCCCAGTAGTGTGACACGAGAATCTATTGATGAGGGAGTTATGTCTGAGGGTGACAATGATGCAGTTGAGATTAGCGAGAATACATCCCCTTGTGATCTTGAAGTTTCATCTCTAGCCACCAAAAGACAGAAGCAGAGGAAGAAGAAAGCATCTCATTCAGCACTAGATGAATTAGTAGAATCTTCAAAGGTTATCGGTCGTTGTCTTTCAAAGCCGCCGAAATCTTCATGCCCTTTCACCATTTCACAAACATTGGAAGAGCTTGGAAGACACCCTGAAATACGTGGAGATTATGAGTTCTACGATTTCGCAACCATGTTCTTGATGGACAAGAATCATAGAGAGACTTTTATGTGCCTCTCAGAGGACTTAAAAGTCAAATGGCTACGTACTCGTTACAACCAAATGGTCACAGTAGGAGGAACTTCTATCTTTTCATGCTTCAGAGATGTTCATGTTTATCTTTTTATGCTTCGTACATGTTATTTTCTTACTTTTTACTATTGCTAGAACTACTATGTGTGGAACTATTATCATGTCTATGTTCGTCCATGTGGACCTATTATTTGTTTATGATGTCTTTGCTTCGTCCATGTGGACCTATTATTTGTTTATGATGTCTTTGCTTCATCCATGTTTTCTTACCTTTTACTCTTTATCTGTTTATGCTCTTTGTACACGTGGACCTGTTATCATGTTATTACTTTTTTTGTACTCATGTGATATTACCTATATGCTATAGTATCACAATCTCAGGTGATGACATAGATTATTCGAGTGATGAATATGAGCTTGTAAGAAGGCGTTATTGCGCAGGTTATCACCAAGTATTAACATCGACGATATTTGCACTGCATGCACCAAATTCTATTTTGAACTTTACAGTCCGGTGCATGAAATCGAAGCAAACTGGTGATAAATGGGTGGGAGAGCTACTTCATGGTGCTCCTGTTAGATTTCATAATTCTTTTAGGACGTCGCAACAAATATTTCTTGATCTTTTACATGCACTAAAATTATGGATTAAAAAGATCAAGACGTACTAGAATTAGAGTGGTGCTTGCAATTACAATGTACATATTCTTGCATAATGAATCTATTAGAGAAGCGTGTGAGCGGTTTCAACACTCAACAGAGACCATCAACAAATATTTTGCCCAGGGTCTTCGTGCCATTTTGCGATTATCTGAAGATGTTATAGTGCCAACAGATATGTACTTCAGTACTACTCTGCCATAAATATTACATGATGACGTTATATGCCTTTCTTCAAAGATTGCATCGATGCAATTGATGGAACTCATGTTAATGCTAACATACCAGTGGAAGATCAAATTTCATTTATTGGGCGGCATGGATTTCCGACCCAAAATGTTATGTCTGCTTGTGACTTAACATGTGCTTTACCTTTGTTATGGCCGGCTGGGAGGGATCAGCACACGACATTCACATTTTTACTTATACAATTAGTAATTTCAATCACAATTTCCCGCATCCCATCGAGGTAACTATTTCATTATTTTTTATTTAGACTAAATATTTCTCAATTACATATAATATATCGGCTGCATAAGAAAATATTACTTGGTCGACGCTGGTTATCTACTTCAATGCGGTTATTTGAAATCATATTCAGATACTCGGTATGATCTTCCAGATTTTGCATGCGGTAGTCATCTAGTCGAAGGATAGCGAGAGACTTTCAATCAGACACACTCATCACTACGAAGTGTGATAAAACAAACATTCATATAATTTTGGGAAATGGACAAATATTGTGATGGCCACGATGATGTTGCATAATTATATTCGAAGGCATCCATCATGTGCGTATCCTGATTTCAAAGAATGTGAGGATGATGATAATTCCGCTTAACCACGACAACATGACATACAAAAATATCAAGATACATGCACTGATATAGTTGGCGGTGTAGACGAGATGATTGCGATGTGTTAGTTTATAGCTCCACAATTGTGTGAGGCTAGAATATGATATTCATTGTTAATAATTTACAATTTTTGTTGACGATGAATCTAATATGTGTTTATTCTCTTAGGTGATACACCCTACAGAGATCACAAGTTGTGGACTTGGTAGCGGGAAATAATGAAAATGCTTGTCGTATCTAATATTATATATAAAACTGTCAATTTATTTTATGTCATGTAGTATTGAAGTTATTGCTTCGAACATAGTAATGTAATTGTTTATGGGCGCTTATATTTGCAGACCCATAATAGCTAGTTGCAGCCCCTAAAACATTAAATGTTTATTAAATTTAAGAAACCAAATCCCTCTAATTGCCGCCCCTCATTTCAAAGCAGATTCCTTCTCTCCCATCTCTACCCTAACCCGCGACCACGCAAGTCCGCCCCGCCGCCTAGATCTGATCCTTGCCGCCACCGGAGCTCTATACGCCGCCGGAAATCTTCCATACTCCTTGCCGCCGGACCTCCAAACCCCGCCTCTAATTTCGAAGCCTGGAGCAGTCGATTTCGAAGCCATTCCAGTACTCCCTTCTCCTATTATTACCCAATGTGAGTCTCCTGCTATCTTATGTCATGATCACAATGTTGAAATCTGATTTTTTGCGTTGTAATATGACTATTATTATCTTGTAAATTTGATTATTACTACGGGAAAAAAATAATTTTATAAATTTTTGTCAAGGGGCTGCAAATATCTAATGGGGTTGCAAATAGCGATTAAGGGGTTGCAAATATCAAAGGGCTGCAAATAGCTATTTGTGGTCTGCAAATATAAGCGCACTTGTTTATAATATTACGTTTGATGCGTATCATAATTTGAGAAACAACCACTAAAACTTCGTTTTTACCAAAATAGTTTATTGACACTGCTTTTCGAACAACTTTGCAAACGGAGTTTTACCCAAACAGTTTTATACTGCAAACTCTATTTTCACAGACTTCTCTTTTTTCAAACTCCATGTCTGACCGCTCCCGTTTGATCAACAACTTTTCCAAACAGAGTCTTAGTGATTTACATGAATCAATCTGATGCATTCCCACTTAGGATGGTTCATAAGCATTGAAAACAACTAAATTTGGACTCAATATCTGAAGAAGATAGTAGAGTTAAGGAGGAGAATGTGCCGATCTGTGACATACAATGAGAATTGGATGGTCTAATAAAAAAATACAATAACACAAGTGACATTCAAAAGAATGAACTTAAGCGAAAACTACGAGCTTTTGGATCCTACAACAAGCCAAACTTTAGAACCTCAAATGCCGTTACGTTTGAAAAGCCGACCAAAAGGTAGCAACAATAAATTGAAGGAGGATTTCAAATTGACAGAGCGAGGTACATCTCTCTTTGAATGTCATTATGAATGAACAACTCATGCGCAAGAGAAAATTTGCAAGAAAATTTGGTTCAAATAGTAATAGATTTTTAGATTGCATTAAGAAGGAGATGCCTCCCTTTATTTCTAAACATACATTGATGTCATAAATGTGGCAAGTGATGGGCATTGTGGTTACAACATGATTAGTCATGCATTAGATATAGTGGAGGACTGTCTGTAGGTACAAATGAACGTCAATGGAGCTCAAAAAAGGGAAAGTTTATACACATACATATTTGGGAGTGTAAGACTTAATAAATTAATGCAATCTCTGGATTGTAGTGTACTTCCTGTTCTGATTGACAAATGGATATCAATGCTTGACATGTGAATAGCAGTCGCATCTTCCTATAATGTGGTGGTTGTTCATTACTCCAGATTTTAGTCTTTCACATTTCTACCTTTGTATTCTGCGCCTCCGATGATATGGAAGTTTATTTTCATTGGTTTTGTGAACAATAACCATTTCATTCGATTGCTAATGAGGGAAGCTTGTCCAATGTTGTCTATTTTCTTCATATGAATAATGTATCATGAATCGATTGCAGAAGATTGAGATTTACAATATATGTCAAGAGTCACATTTTTTGAATTTAAAGAGCTTGGAACAGAGATTGTGTTATGGGCGTGACGATGCCAGTTATCTTGTTGTCTTCAAATTTATGTTTTGTTTTTTTGTTGTGTTATTTTTAACAATATTGTGGCCCATTGTGGTAAGCCCAAATGGGGGGCATGTGTGAACTTATATATTAGCGGGCTAGGCTTTGTGGAGGCATGAAATCAGAAATCAAAGAAAACCTCTCTCTCTCTCTCTTAATTTCTTTTCCCTCCTATCTCTCTCTCTCTCTAAACCCACAGATAATCTGTGAGTTTGCCCTAGCCGTTCCCTGCT
>JAWHQI010001631.1:0-64958 GCA_033032865.1 Dactylorhiza incarnata
GAAATCCTCAACGGAGCTCTCTCGTGTGCAGAAAGGCAATGTGTCTTAAAATGAAGGCTCTGAGCTCCTTTTATAGCCTTGGGCAGGGTAGCCTGGTAATTTCGTCGTCGTAACCACTGTACTGTACAACCCCGATATTCGCGGATAAAGAAATCAAGCGAGACGGGATTGGCGAGATCCAGACCTCGCTAAGATCAACCCCAGCCGACGAGACCTCAGCAGACCACCACCATGGGCTGGCGCGGTCCTCGCAAGGCAACCCTCCAAAGGGGATGCCGCTGGCGGCACTCGCGAGAGAGCTCGCGAGAGCTCCTTCAGCGGGGTTCTCGCAACGCAACCCCGCGAGGAGGGGTCGCGGACAGGATCCGCGAGAAGGCAGGCGAGAGCTCCGATCGTAACGGTCTCAAGCAGCGGAGCTTGTTTGTTAGCAGACCCACCTGGGGTACAGTTAGCCATTTTGGGGTGCGTTAGCCATTTTGGGGTGCGGATAGCCACTTTGGGGCTTGGCCGGGTCGCAATTGGCGAGCCCAACCAGTTGAGGAAGGAGTTCGCTAGGCGAGCCCGCCTAGAGTGAGAGCGGATAGCCACTTTGGGGCTTGGCCGGGTCGCAATTGGCGAGCCCAACCAGTTGAGGAAGGAGTTCGCTAGGCGAGCCCGCCTAGAGTGAGAGCGGATAGCCATCCTGGGACTCGCCGAGGTGGTGCAGGCGAGCGAGCCATGTAATGTGTCGATAATACCTCTGGGATTCGCTGACCCAGAGGCTCGCGAGCTCCACTCGCGAGGGAGGTCGCGAAGCGGGCTGGCTCGCCCCGTAAAAGTCCAGGAAGGGATTTCTACCAAGAGGCCCCCGGTGGTCTGCGTTTAGCCTCTCCGAACAGCGGAGTTTGGCTGTTAGCAGACAATCCGGTGTGCGGATAGTGAGAATGGACAGCGGGATTTGGTTATTGACAGGCCACAAAACTAAAATCTATAAATAGACCTCAAAGGGCACCTTGGAGGGGGACCGTTCATTATTTTTGAGCTCTTCTCTTCCTAGGTCGCTTTGGTTTGAGCTCTCTAGCTCTCCAAGGTGCCCGAGTCTTAGCTTTGGCTTGGGAGGGGAAGCGCTCAACGATCTTCCGGGTTAGTGGAGGGACCTCCTCGCTGAGACTAGGGTCTTCGTTCTTGGCTCGAGTCATCAACCTTACCTCTCCCGAGGGACCGGTAAGGGCTAGCTGCCCCTCATTTCGGTGAGGGCCCCGAGCTCCACTCGAGACCGAGAAATCGGTTTCAACATTTTGGTGCGGTGAGCGTGGAGCGCGGCTGGTTCAAGAAAGTCCCAGAGAAGAGTTATGGCTGGAGATGAAGAGCAGGGCGAGGAGTTCGGCGAGACTCCTCAGGAGGCCATGGCTAGGATGTTCGCGGACTTCAGGAAGGAGGTGCTCGACACTTTGGGGTTCACGGTCACGGCTCTGCGGAGCGAATTCGCGACCCCGGCACCTCAGGCGACACACTCCCCCAACAACAGTCGGCGAGAAGGCACCAGGAGGAAGGGCTGGAAAAGAAGTTGCCATTGAACCAGGACATGACAGGGAAGGGCGAGTGTTGTTCGCCAGTCCGACGAGCCCGGTGTTAGCAAGCTCCGCGCCGGCGAATTCGGTGCCGGCGAGCTCTGCCCCAGCGAGCACGACACAGGCGAACGCACGCCAGGAAAACGCGACGACAGCCGGGGTGGTTCAGGCGAGCGTCGCCCTCGCGAGTGCGATCCCGAGCTTGGCGAGCGAGCTGGGTCCGCGAGCCGAGCGAGAGAAGATGGTAGGAGGGGAAGCCCCTTCTGCGAGTTAGTGTTGTCTGCGCCCGTTCCGGCGGGATTCGGAGAATGGGATAGAGTGTACTACAATGGCAGAGATGACCCAGTTCAGCATCTGCAGTCTTTCGAGGACTCGGTCTCCATTAGGCCGATGTCCGATGCCTTCAAGTGTCGGCTCTTCGCCGTCACTCTCAAGGAGAAGGCCAGGGACTGGTTTCATTCGCTTCCGGCAGGCTCTATCTACGCGTTCGAGGACCTGCGCCGAAGTTTTCTGTTAAGGTTTTCGACTTCAAAGAGGAGGAAGAAGGACGCTGACTCTCTTTTCGCGGTGAAGCAGGAGTCCCGGGAGACGTTGGCTCAGTATGCGGATCGGTTCCAAGAGGAAGTGCAGCTCACTCAGGAGGTGCCTGGGTTTGCACTTCAACTCGCTTTCACGGTCGGGTTGAAGGAAAGTTTCTTCAAGATGGCGTTGAAGAGGAAGGCCCCCGTCTCCTATGAGGAGTTGATGGAGAGGGTGGCGGAGGAAGTAGCGAGCGAAGAAGCTAACCCCGAGCTCACCAAGAGGCTTGCAAAGCTCAGTGAGCCGGAGTTGAGGCAGCAAGAGGTCAGAAGAAGGGAAGAGCCCCGGGCCCCGGAAGGGGGATGGAGGCCGCAAGGTGAGGAATGCAGGGGCAGGGAAGGGGTTACGGCCCAGGAAGGGGTAACCGTTTCGAGGGTCAGTGGAGGCCCCCCCAGTTGGGGTGGAGGCAAGGCCCGGTGCAGCTACCTCCCCCACCTCAACAGGCCATGGCGATTGGCCGGGGGAGAGGAAGAGGGAGGGGAGGAGAAGCGGAAACGGCGGCCGCTAGGAGAAGGAGAAATAGGGTGGCGGAGGCCGAGGCCAGGGAAACGGCGGTGCCCTACTGCATCTTCCACGATGTGGAAGGCCACTCCACGGACACCTGTCCGGAGTTCCTGGAGGTGAAGAGGGGTCGAGCACCCGCGCCGCCACCGCAGCAGCCATTAAGAATCGTGGAGGTGGAACCTCGGGAGGAGGAGGAGGAAAGATGTGAGGATAGAGCAGATCTGGGGAATAGAGGAGGGATCGGAGTGATCCATGGGGGGTAGGGGTGGAGGCAACCCGCAAGGCTAGCCTCCATACCATCTACCGCCGGAGCGTAGCGTCAACATCCACCGCTCCACCCCCGACCGAAAAAATTATTTTCACCCAAAAGGACATGCCGAGCTACGAAGACCCGTTCTGCGACGCGCTGGTCATCCAGACGGCGATCGAGAACTTCACCGTCTCCCGAATCCTAGTGGACAATGGGAGTTCGGTCAATGTCATCTTCAAGAAAGCATTCGGCAAAATGGAGGTGGAGCCCAGAAGGGTGTTGGCCTCGGATGGCCCTCTGTTCGGATTTTCGGGGGAGAGGAAGGAAGTAGAAGGAGGGGTGGGGCTCCATGTGACCCTGGGTGGGCAGTCTCGGAACTGTCGCTTCGTCATAGTGGACGCCCCGAGCAGTTACAGCGCCATCTTCGGACGGCCACTCATCAGCGCATTCCGTTGCGTCCCTTCCACTTTCCATCAGTGCCTCAAGTTCAACGACGGAGGGGTCCAGGTGCGGGTCAGGGGGGATCCCAAGGTGGCAAGACAGTGCTACGTGACGGCTGTCAACACCATCTCCTGGATGGGAGAGGCCGAGGAGTGGGACAAGGTGATGGAAGAGGTAGCCGAAGTCGGAGGTCTGGAGGTGGCTGGAGAGAAGAAGGGAGGAGAAGTTCATGCCCAGGAAGGGGTGGCTGAGATACCCCGGGCAGAGAGAAAGGAAGAAGAGGAGAAGGCCCAGGAGGAAAGGGCGGAAGGGCTGATGATGATAGGGAAGGAGGCGAGGAAGAGACTCAAGCTCCCACTTGTGCCGGGGAAGAGAAGGCTTGGGGGGAGCAGTCCCGGTTGGAGGCCGTGGACGAGGTCGTGGAGCTCGAGGTCGTCACCCGGCTGGGGGTGGTGGAAAAAGTCCGGGTCAGTGGAGGACTCAGCCCAGGAGATCAGGCGGAGATTCTAGCCTGCGTGCAACAGAACGTGGACGTCTTCGCTTGGAGCGCCGCCGAAATGCCCGGGATCGATGCAGATGTGGCGTGCCATCGCCTCAACCTCGACCCCGGTGCCCGTCCCATCCGCCAGAAGAGGAGAGCCGTCGCAGACAAGCTAGAAGGGCCCATCCGCGAGGAGGTGGGCAAACTCCTGCAGGCCGGATTTATATCGGAGATCCAGTATCCAGGCTGGGTCTCCAACGTCGTTATGGTAAAGAAGGGCGGAGGTAAGTGGCGTATGTGTATCGATTTTTCACTTCTTAATAAAGCATGCCCGAAAGATTGCTACCCCTTGCCTAGAATCGACGCGCTGGTTGACTCAGCCGTCGGTTTTACTGTAATGTCCTTCTTAGATGCTTTTTCAGGTTACCATCAAATCCGCATGCATCCCCCGGACATCAAGGACGTTTCCTTCATCACGGGGGATGGATGTTATTGCTATAAGATGATGCCCTTCGGGCTCAAGAACGCCGGGGCAACATACCAAAGGATGATGGATAGGGTCTTCCGCGAACAGAAAGGAAGAAATTTAGAGGTCTATGTCGACGACCTCATGGTTAAGAGCCGAGACCTCGGGACCCACCTCCGAGACCTCGAAGAGACATTCGGGACCCTGCGGCGGTACAAGATGAAGCTCAATCCCTTGAAGTGTGTCTTCGGGGCAAGCCGAGGGAAGTTCCTGGGCCATTTGCTCACCCCCACGGGAGTGGAGCCCAACCCGGACAAAGTTAAAGCGGTAATGGAGTTAGAGTCGCCGAAGAACCCGAAGGAGGTCCAGAGCCTCACAGGGAAATTGGCTGGGCTCAGTAGATTCCTCTCCAAGGCGGGAGAGAAATGTGCACCTTTTTTCAAAGTACTGCGGGGAAACAAGAAGTTCGAATGGACCCCGGAGTGCGAGAGGGCCTTCCAAGCCCTGAAAGAACAGCTCACTAAAACCCCTCTACTCCAGGGACCGAGACCGGGAGAGGACCTATCTCTATACCTAGGGTAGGATCCGAGGCAGTAAGTTCCGTGCTAATCCGAGAGGAGGGGAAGAAACAGTTCCCGATCTACTATGTTAGTCGAGTGCTGAAGAAGGCGGAACTCCGATACCAAATCCTAGAAAAGTTAGCCTTCACCTTGGTGGTATCGGCCCGGAGGCTCCGGCCTTACTTTCAAGCCCATTCAATTAAAGTGGTGACCGACCATCCGCTCCGCAAAATCATGGAAGGGGTGGAACACTCAGGAAGGTTGGCAAAGTGGTCCGTGGAATTAAGCGAGTTCAATATCACCTTCGTACCCAGGACATCCGTCAGGGCTCAAGCAGTGGCAGACTTCATGGCCGACTACGCGGCCGAAGTGGAGGAGCACGAGCCACCTTCCCCGGAAGCATGGAAGATGTTGGTGGACGGAGCGTCGGGAAAACACTCCTTCGGGGGGGGAATAGTCCTGGTGAGTCCTCAGGGGACTCGGATTGAGCAAGCCTTGAACATCCATTTTCCAATTACCAACAACCAGGCGGAGTACGAAGCAGTGATAGCGGGCCTTCGGCTGGCCCGGGAACTGGGTGTGCAGGACGTGGAGGTCTCCACAGACTCCATGGTGGTGGCATGCCAGATCAAAGGCGAGTTTGAAGCAAAGGATCCAACCCTCCTACTGTACCTGGAGAAGGTTAAGGGAGTCATCGGGCAGTTCCGCACCTTCTCAATCAAACATGTGCCGAGGGAGGAGAGCACCCAGGCGGACCTCCTAGCCAAGTTCGGTCCTCGAGCGGGGGAACGACTTCGGAACTCTTCCGGCCCTCCATCGAGGAGGGAGAGTCGATGGAAGTGGATCAGCAGGCCTCGTGGATGGATCCACTCATCACCTTCCTATCCTCCGGACAGTTCCCTGGAGAGGATGTGGACAAGAGGCGCTTCAGGTATAAGTCCGCCTATTACTCTTTGCATGCAGGGGGCCTATATAGAAAGACTCTCTCGGGACTCCTGGCTCGTTGTGTCTCCGAGAAGGAGGTCCCGAGGGTGCTGGAAGAAATCCACTCCGGGGAGTGCGGCAGTCACTCCGGGAGTCGGACCCTGGAAGGGAGGGTGTTGAGACAAGGCTACTTCTGGCCCACTCTCAGCAAGGATGCAGCAGAGTTCACAAGAAAGTGTCAGAAGTGCCAACTCTATGCTCCGCTCCAACTCCTCCCCGCTCAGAGGCTCCGGACCATCACGGCCCCTGGCCCTTCGCCATATGGGGGTTAGACCTGGTCGGCCCCTTTCCCCAAGCCAGCGGTCAGAGGAAGTTCCTGCTAGTCATGATCGATTACTTCTCCAAGTGGGTAGAGGTGAAGGCGCTAGCCAAGGTAACCTCTCAGGTGGTAAGAAATTTTGTGTGGGGGGAAATAATCTGCAGACATGGACTCCCTCTAGCCATAGTGACGGACAATGGGCCACAGTTTGCGAGTGAAGAGTTCGTCGGCTTTTGCACTCAGCTCGGCATTGACCTCAGGTTTGCCTCAGTCCACCACCCGAGGAGCAATGGGCAAGTGGAGGCGGCAAACAAGATAATCGTCAACCTGCTAAAAAAGAAAGTGGAAAACCTACGAGGAAGTTGGGTGGAACAACTACCCTCCGTCCTCTGGGCCATGAGGACTACTCCGAACACCGCCACCGGGGAGACTCCATTCAAGCTCTCCCACGGGTCCGAGGCCGTTCTCCCCATAGAGTTCGAGGTAAAGACCCCCCGGGTGACCGCTGCGAGCGAAGGGGATGAAGAGTGGCTAGAGGGTAATAATGCAGAACAGAGGCTGTCCTTGGACCTGGTGGAGGAACTCCGGGACTTGGCCACCATCAGGCAGGAAGAGGTCAAGCGGCGGATGGCCCGATATTTTGACAAACATGTCCGGATCAAGCACTTCCAGAAAGGGGACCTAGTCCTGAAAAAGGTCGATGCGGCCGGAAGAGGGGCCGCAGTGGGTAAGCTTAACCCAAACTGGGAAGGCCCGTATATTATAAGCGAGGTGCTCAAGTCGGGGGGGTATCACCTCCAGGATGTGGAAGGGATGTCCCTTGACCGAGCTCGAAGTGGGGATGATTTGAAACGATTCTACCCTTAAAAACTTTATTATGTCATTCAATCATTATCTTACTTTCGTTCGTTGTGTTTCTGACTGCTGCTGTGCCAAGGTTGGATATGTTGGTGCTGGAATGCCCCAGATCGATTCCGCTCCCGGGCTCTCATCTAGACGGGGGGTTCTGGTTGATCTCTGGAGAGGCTGGCAAGGTTGGATATGTTGGTGCTGGAATGCCCCAGATCGATTCCGCTCCCGGGCTCTCATCTAGACGGGGGGTTCTGGTTGATCTCTGGAGAGGCTGGCAAGGTTGGATATGTTGGTGCTGGAATGCCCCAGATCGATTCCGCTCCCGGGCTCTCATCTAGACGGGGGGTTCTGGTTGATCTCTGGAGAGGCTGGCAAGGTTGGATATGTTGGTGCTGGAATGCCCCAGATCGATTCCGCTCCCGGGCTCTCATCTAGACGGGGGGTTCTGGTTGATCTCTGGAGAGGCTGGCAAGGTTGGATATGTTGGTGCTGGAATGCCCCAGATCGATTCCGCTCCCGGGCTCTCATCTAGACGGGGGGTTCTGGTTGATCTCTGGAGAGGCTGGCAAGGTTGGATATGTTGGTGCTGGAATGCCCCAGATCGATTCCGCTCCCGGGCTCTCATCTAGACGGGGGGTTCTGGTTGATCTCTGGAGAGGCTGGCAAGGTTGGATATGTTGGTGCTGGAATGCCCCAGATCGATTCCGCTCCCGAGCTCTCATCTAGACGGGGGGTTCTGGTTGATCTCTGGAGAGGCTGGCAAGGTTGGATATGTTGGTGCTGGAATGCCCCAGATCGATTCCGCTCCCGGGCTCTCATCTAGACGGGGGGTTCTGGTTGATCTCTGGAGAGGCTGGCAAGGTTGGATATGTTGGTGCTGGAATGCCCCAGATCGATTCCGCTCCCGGGCTCTCATCTAGACGGGGGGTTCTGGTTGATCTCTGGAGAGGCTGGCAAGGTTGGATATGTTGGTGCTGGAATGCCCCAGATCGATTCCGCTCCCGGGCTCTCATCTAGACGGGGGGTTCTGGTTGATCTCTGGAGAGGCTGGCAAGGTTGGATATGTTGGTGCTGGAATGCCCCAGATCGATTCCGCTCCCGGGCTCTCATCTAGACGGGGGGTTCTGGTTGATCTCTGGAGAGGCTGGCAAGGTTGGATATGTTGGTGCTGGAATGCCCCAGATCGATTCCGCTCCCGGGCTCTCATCTAGACGGGGGGTTCTGGTTGATCTCTGGAGAGGCTGGCAAGGTTGGATATGTTGGTGCTGGAATGCCCCAGATCGATTCCGCTCCCGGGCTCTCATCTAGACGGGGGGTTCTGGTTGATCTCTGGAGAGGCTGGCAAGGTTGGATATGTTGGTGCTGGAATGCCCCAGATCGATTCCGCTCCCGGGCTCTCATCTAGACGGGGGGTTCTGGTTGATCTCTGGAGAGGCTGGCAAGGTTGGATATGTTGGTGCTGGAATGCCCCAGATCGATTCCGCTCCCGGGCTCTCATCTAGACGGGGGGTTCTGGTTGATCTCTGGAGAGGCTGGCAAGGTTGGATATGTTGGTGCTGGAATGCCCCAGATCGATTCCGCTCCCGGGCTTTCACCCAGACGGGGGGTTCTGGTTGATCTCTGGAGAGGCTGGCAAGGTTGGATACTTTGGAGCTGGAATGCCCCAGATCGATCCCGCTCCCGGGCTCTCATCTAGACGGGGGGTTCCGGGCGGTTTCGGGAGAAATGGTAGGCTGACGTCTTTTGTCGGCAAACCGTCTCGCTCGTCGGACATGCTCGCTCGGCCAAGAAAGGTCGCGTATAATACTACGCAAGTAGCGAGGATCAATCTCATACGATCCCAAACATCTAGTCCTCGGCAGAAAGGTCGCCTGCACTAGGTAAGAGGCGAGTTCTCGCCAAGAGAAAAAATACCCTACGAGACAGATACCCAAAAGCGCAACAAGCCTAAGGCAAACGGCGAGAGATCCAAGCAGCCGGAGCGTCCGGAGCGCACCTACCCAATAGCGTGCGGCGCGAGAATGACCTCCGCGAAAGCGAAGGATGAGATAAACAATAGCGGGACATTCAACACATAAAAATAACAATACAAAAAAAAAGAGAGGGGGCGAGACGATGAGCAAAGCAAAAATTTATATTCAACACTTTAGAGTTTGGTTACAATTTCTTGGCAACCTCGCCAATCAAAAATTACAACACAAAATGAGAAAGTCGGCGAGCCTCAGGAATCGCCTGCGGATCCTTCTTCATCATCGCTGTCCTTCACTGGCGGGAGGGGGAGGAAGAGCTCTGGAACGATGTCTTCCAGGGTCATGTCAGCTGCGTCGTCCGCCAAGAGGCCAATCGCCTTCGCCA
The DNA here is from genome assembly GCA_033032865.1 of Dactylorhiza incarnata. Lineage (NCBI taxonomy): Eukaryota > Viridiplantae > Streptophyta > Magnoliopsida > Asparagales > Orchidaceae > Dactylorhiza > Dactylorhiza incarnata. The sequence goes on from JAWHQI010001631.1 coordinate 9,282, forward strand.
CCGAGAAAATGTAGCGAGCCGACTCTATCGACCCCACGCGGATTTCTTCGTCTCGCGCTCGCCGGTCTTCCTTTACACGACGAGGCGAGGGGGGGACAACGGCACGGGTAAGGTCGCTGTTCAAAGCCTTCAACCCGGTCACCTCGCTCTCCAGATCCTTGATGCGAGCGTTGGCCCTCCCGGCGTCCTCGACATCCTGCTAGCAGGTCCGGTTAGAGAGATGAAGGGGCTAAGAGAAAAAGGAAATTGGAGGTATAGATAACTCACCACCCCACCCTCCGCGGCGAGGAGCTTCTCCTTCAGCTGCGTGTTCTCGGCAAGGATTCCCTGGTAGGCCCTCGCGAGCTCCACGTTCTGAAGCTCAAGCTGTAGACAGCGCCTCCCCGTCATGTGGGCGAGCTCAGCAGAGCGCAGTTGGGACCTCGCGCTCTCATAGGCGAGAGTCCTCGCAGTCTCATCCTTGTAGGACCCCGCGTCTTCGCGACCGTAGAGAGCGAATGAGAAATCGAAGGCGTGGCCACTGACGGTCTCCTTCTCCACCCAGGAGGGGAGGATAGAAGAAATGTCCACCCGGTTGGTCTCTGGTTTCCAAGTCACAAGGGGCTCGCCAGTCTCGTCTCGACGCCTCTGGCCGAGCCCGAAATTGTAATGATTCACCGGGATAGGGAGGACCGAGGTCCTGGTCGGCTCCTGGCCAGGCTCTTCGTCCTCGCCCACCGAGAGACCAGTAAGGTCAAACTCATCAAAGGCAGCCTCGCGAGGCTCCTTACCTTTCGGTGCAGCAAGCGAGGCTGCGCTTTTCTTACTCCTCTTTTTTGGCGGAGACTTTGGGGGCGCGCCGTGACCACCGGAAGCTCCCTGCCTCTTGCGAGAGGGGTGCTCGGCCGGGGTGGCTTCGCCTCGGCAAGCTTCGGCCCCCATGGTAGCGAGGGACATGAGAGCATCAGGTTTCCGGTTGCTCGCGTAAGGGGGACGGAGGGGGAGATCTCGCTCGCCTATAAACAGGTGCATTAATATGACAAACTTGCGAATTGAGGCGGACATATTAGGCAAAAATCCATACCTTCTCCGGCGAGAACCGGGAGCAACGTGTCCAGGTTTTGGCGGAGGTAGGCGACTTCGAAGTTCTTCTTGTTTAGGAATTGATGGAGGAGGGCTTCATGCCCGCCCAGGGCGGTGGGCCGATAGGTGGTCTCGCCATGTTGGACCGGCGAAAAGGGAACGTTGCCGAAGTTCCCCCTGACGATGACGAACTTTTGGGCCCAGAAGTGGGCCTTGTTGACAGTCTCAACCACTTTCGGGCCCGTACCCACGAAATACGCGGTCCCATCCTTGTAGGCGCGGAAGGAGAACGCCTTCCTGAAGACGGGAAGGCTGAACTCTATTCGCTCTTCGCGGAGGTAGCAAGCGAAGGCAGTAATCACCGCCATGGCGTTGGGTGTGAGCTGACCGGGAACTACGCCGTAGTGCTTGAGCACCTAAGGACAGAGAGCGAGATTAATTCACGCGGCGAGCGAGACTAGAGTGTCAAAATGAGTAAGAGGTAAGCGAGAGCGAGGATTACCTGGCGAACCTCCGGCCACAAGGGAAGGCGCAAACCAACCGCAAAGTGGGCGATGGGGATGGCCAACTCGTCGACCAACGGATCGTTGATCGTGTCATCCTCGCTGGGGCGGCGCGCCTCGAATGGGGGGGGTGACGTAATCAGCGACCGCGCTGAAATACTCCTCGTCTGTTAGGTTGCAGTTAAAGAATCCGTGCTCGGCGAAGGCCTTCGCAATCCTTCGCCGTCCCTCCGATTCCGCATCACCACCCATCTTGCGAACCTGCGAGAAGCGAAAAAAGGCGAGAACGAGAAATAGCGAGAGCTCTGCAAAAGGAGAAGAAGAGGATCAAGAATAAATGCGGTGGTTGGCTCGATAAACACCGCTTATTTATAGCAAAAGCAAAAAGGCGGGAAGAAGTCCAAGCGCCGGCGAGCACGCATATCAACAAAAAACATCGGGTCATGTCCGCGAGGGATAAATACCTGCAGGGTTAGCGTAATCAACACTTTCAAGACATATCTTTGGCAAAAATAGAGGGTTCGCACGAGCAATGTAATGTGAAATAAAGCAGACTAGCCAGCAGCCGAGCGAGAAGTCATAAAGAACAGATACAACTTATTGTCAATAGAAATAAAGCCAATATATATAAATGGCAATTGCGCAAGTCACCCACAGTAGCGAGATATTCTAACAACAAGCGACATCCATTGCAATTAAATCCATGACATAACGACTAGCGGGAATCGTGGGGGAGCCATTTCCACCGACCACCACCCCGCGACCCTGACCTCGGCGGAGCCCTAGAGTTATAATATTCCTCCGCCAAACGACCCTCCCGATCCGTGAGAAAGGCGTAGTCCCTCATCCTCGCTATGTGTACCTCCGGCGTCGAGGCGATCTCATCCTGATCACGGTGTCTCGCTTGACGAAGCCTCGCACATTCCTCCATCAGGACCGCATGTCTATCCTCGGCAGCTTCCCTGTCCCGTCTCGCCTGCATGCTGAGATCCATCAACATTCGCCCGTGCTTTCGCAAAAGCTCTGCGGCCCGCCGTTTCATCATCTCAGGATCTCGCGGATCCCCTAAGAAATCTTCCACCTGATCAGGAAGGGGGGACATTTCGTCGTCGCCCAGTTCAGAATCGGTGTGCGGGTTCTCGGCAGAATCTGCGAGATCTCCAAAGGTCAGGTAATGAGCGAAAGATCACGTAAACTGTCGGCGAGGTCATAACACTTACCTAGAGGGGGGCGAGAACCCGAAGGACGGCCCTGAAACACGTTTCCATAATGGGGGTAGAGGGATTTGCCCAGTCCGGCAGGATGAGCTGTACTGTTGGTCGGGGGAATCTTTGGCGGTGCGGGGCCACCCGTCTCCTCGCTCGTGAGGAGCTGGAACCCGGGCTTCTCTACGATTTTATCTGGAGGCAGCGGAGATGGAGGTCGCGACGACGGGCGGATCGGGGACTTCAGAGGCGGGACTGTAAGAAAATAGTAACAGAGATCATATGTTTAGACATAAATATTACAGCATGCGAGATCCAGATCGTACCAGTGATGTCTTTTCCTGCGAGATTCATGTCCACCTGAGGGCTTTTCCGAGACCCCTCAGCACGTTCCTCACAAATCTCGCTCGGCAAGGTATCCTGCGGGTGAAAACGAATGAAGAGCAATTTATAGACGTGAATTCGAACAACTCATACCTTCGCGGGGCGGCGATCATCCGGGGAGGAGTCCAGCGTCACGGAGTCGTCTCCAGAGAGGCGAACCGCCTTCGCCTTCTTGGTTTTTGGCGACTGGGCAGGAGGCTGCCGGTTCATCCAGGCGGGTACCCTGGTCGTGGGAGGTAGCCCGCCGGCTCTCATCGCCCTCAGGCGAGCCTCTGCCTCTTCGGAAATCGGCATCTCCCGGCAGCTAGAACGGCAAAAGAAGGAAAAGAAGCGACGCGCACCCATGGGGGTTCGTGATGATATTTATAGCCTGCATGGTGGGTCCCACAAAAGATTAATGACAGGTCATCCAGGAGCGGTCGAATATCAGGGGTTGGACGATTCTTCGCGAAGACATTAGTCCTCGCGAAGAGCGGGGATTGTGTACAACCCCGATATTCGCCGGATAAAGAAATCAAGCGAGACGGGATTGGCGAGATCCAGACCTCGCTAAGATCAACCCCCAGCCGACGAGACCTCAGCAGACCACCACCATGGGCTGGCGCGGTCCTCGCAAGGCAACCCTCCAAAGGGGATGCCGCTGGCGGCACTCGCGAGAGAGCTCGCGAGAGCTCCTTCAGCGGGGTTCTCGCAACGCAACCCCCGCGAGGAGGGGTCGCGGACAGGATCCGCGAGAAGGCAGGCGAGAGCTCCGATCGTAACGGTCTCAAGCAGCGGAGCTTGGTTGTTAGCAGACCCACCTGGGGTACAGTTAGCCATTTTGGGGTGCAGTTAGCCATTTTGGGGTGCGGATAGCCACTTTGGGGCTTGGCCGGGTCGCAATTGGCGAGCCCAACCAGTTGAGGAAGGAGTTCGCTAGGCGAGCCCGCCTAGAGTGAGAGCGGATAGCCACTTTGGGGCTTGGCCGGGTCGCAATTGGCGAGCCCAACCAGTTGAGGAAGGAGTTCGCTAGGCGAGCCCGCCTAGAGTGAGAGCGGATAGCCATCCTGGGACTCGCCGAGGTGGTGCAGGCGAGCGAGCCATGTAATGTGTCGATAATACCTCTGGGATTCGCTGACCCAGAGGCTCGCGAGCTCCACTCGCGAGGGAGGTCGCGAAGCGGGCTGGCTCGCCCCGTAAAAGTCCAGGAAGGGATTTCTACCAAGAGGCCCCCGGTGGTCTGCGTTTAGCCTCTCCGAACAGCGGAGTTTGGCTGTTAGCAGACCAATCCGGTGTGCGGATAGTGAGAATGGACAGCGGGATTTGGTTATTGACAGGCCACAAAACTAAAATCTATAAATAGACCTCAAAGGGCACCTTGGAGGGGGACCGGTTCATTATTTTTGAGCTCTTCTCTTCCTAGGTCGCTTTGGTTTGAGCTCTCTAGCTCTCCAAGGTGCCCGAGTCTTAGCTTTGGCTTGGGAGGGGAAGCGCTCAACGATCTTCCGGGTTAGTGGAGGGACCTCCTCGCTGAGACTAGGGTCTTCGTTCTTGGCTCGAGTCATCAACCTTACCTCTCCCGAGGGACCGGTAAGGGCTAGCTGCCCCTCATTTCGGTGAGGGCCCCGAGCTCCACTCGAGACCGAGAAATCGGTTTCAACAGTAACCACCTGATGGGCGAATCATGTTCGTCGATTCGGAGCACACGGATCGCCATTTTTCGTAAATGACTGTCTCGCCATTCGGGCAGGTTGGACAGTTCGGGCAGTTTCGTTGAAGGCGAAGAATGCGACGAACGAGTCCTGCAATCTGAGAAATTAAGAAAGGTTAATTGTCACGCGCGTCTGGAACGTGTTCCGAGCGCGCAACGAATGCAGAAGCGTGCAACGAACGCGGAAGCGTGCAACGAATTAAGAGAGAATTCTGAGCGCGCAACGAACACGAGAGCATTCTGAGCCCGCAACGAACACGAGAGTATTCTGGGTCAACAGAGACCCGAACGAGCGCTACTAGAAAGCATTTGCCATGCAAGCGAGGACGTGCCCTCTGAAGGACGTGCCACTTGAGAAACCGGTAATCGCTCCCCCTAGGGGGAAAGTGGGCTCCGCCTGCACCCGCCAAGGGGGGGCCGCCGGGTTTCACTCTGGTATGAGGGGGAAAAAGGGGGGAGGGGAGGAGAAAAAAGAAAAAGAGGGGGAGGAGAAAAAAGAGGGGGAGGAGAGGGAAAGGGGGAGGGAGGAAGAAAAAAGAGGGAAAGGAAGAAAAAAATGGAGGGAGGGAGAGATGAATGCTCTTTGCAGTGATTATTCATATCACCGAGATGACAATTTGGATCTCCGCGGAGAGTCATTTGGATCTTCGCGGAGATCCAAATGGCTCTCCGCGGAGATCCAAATGGTTTTCCGCGGAGAACCTTTTGGATCTCTGCGGAGAATCATTTGCTCTCCGCGGAGAACCTTCTGGATCCTTGAAAATGTTGCTTCATTAAACACTTATATAAAACATTTCCTAGAGTGATATGGTTATTATTTTAATTTTTACAAATCATTTTTTTTCTTTTACGATGATCAATTGTTCACGGAACCATACCATGATATGGTATATATAGTTGAAGTTGATAGTAGTCATTTATTCATTTTTTTTAATATTCAACTTTTTTCTAAGTAATTATTTACATCTGAGATGACCATTTTCATTAAATTATCTGAAATTCTCCATTAGCTTGAACTCCACGCAAAACATTCTTTGGTTTATAACTTTCTAATATATATAATAAATGGTAAAATTACATTGTGTAGATCCAAAGATGTTTTCTATATATAGTTTGTATTCTCAATATGAATTTGTTGAAAAACAACCCCATAGTTTTCATCAAAAGATGAAAATGCATCTAATTTGCAGAAAAAAAATCTATCATCCCTTATTGAAGCTGTGGTCTTCTCATCTGTTGTCTTTTATCTTTTTTTTTGAATAAAATAATACATTTATATTTCAAAATAATCATTTAAGTTTTAATTAAAAGTCATTTTTTGTCAAAATCAAATATTCATTATTAATATTTTGTCAAAATCAGTTGAAGATCAACACAGGAGAAGACCACAGCAGTATCATATAAATGTTGAACCAACATGAACATTCATTGTATAAACCTGCTAGTTTTTGAGTTGATTTCAACACAATTTATTTCAATTAATTTTCAAAAACATTTTATTAACTAATCAACTGCATCACCAGCCTCTTAATACCCACCATTGATCCTAGGGAAGAGTATTATGAATTTTTTCAACTAAGCATTTTTTTCCTGCGGAGGAAGATTTATCGAAGAAAAAAGACGTTAGCCACAACACTGAACCGATAATTTCACAGACATGCATTTAATAAATCTTAAAGATGAACGCCTCAATTTATTGTAGTCTGAAAATCTATATTTGCATATATATTATATAGATTTAAAAGACGTTAGCCACAACACATCACACCACACCATATTGACGCACCACAACAAATTAATAAAGTTCTGTTCAGATATACAACTATTTGATGCACAGACACATCATATATAAGCCAGACGGACTTATGTTTGACCAAAATAGCTTTATATATGTTATAGTCTCATCAATATTCATCCCCATTACTTTACTTTTTAATCTCTTTCTTCAGTAGCTAACATTTCTGTGCCACTCTCAGTTTTCACTTTGCCCAGATCTGCAACATGATACTGCGCGACGTATTTGTAAGCAGGTCCTTCTGTGGCCTTCACCGAATGTTCATTCAGGAATGCTCAATTGCTCCTTGTTCCCAAGAGGATCATTCAGGAATGCCCAATTGAATAATGTTGCCTAATACATGTTTCTCAATTGAATTTAACAGGGAAATCTACAAACCGCTGTGGTGGAAAAAATATGAAATATTATATATACAAAAGAGCATCATGAAAAAAGTTGGGCTTACCTTTTTAATAAACTATCCCTATGAAATTTGTCAGAACTGCACCAAAGCAATTTATAAGAACTGTAAGGGTGCAGTTTTGAATCACTGCACCCATGCATTTTTGATAAACTACATGGGTGCAGTTTTGATAAGCTGAACCAATGTAGTTGGACTGAAGTGAGGCCGAACATTATATATATATGTTAATTTATAGTAATTCTGATAAAAAAAATTCCAATTCAATTGGATTATGTTAAATATTGCATTTAAAATGATAGGTAGAAATTCAAGGTTTCATATTTCATAAAAAATTTATATGAAATTATATCATTATAAAGGTCTCCCCGGAGAGCCAAAAGGGTCTCCCCGGAGAGCCTAAAGGGTCTCCCCGGAGAGCCTAAAGGGTCTCCCCGGAGAGCCAAAAGGCTCTCCCCGGAGAGCCAAAAGGCTCTCCCCGGAGAGCCAAATGGCTCTCCCCGGAGAGCCAAAAGGCTCTCCCCGGAGAGCCAAATGGCTCTCCCCGAAGATCCGGAGAACCGCGAAGATCCTTTTGGCTCTCCGCGGAGTTCCTTTTGGCTCTCCGTGGAGATCCAAGAGGTTCTCCCCGGAGATCCAACGGCCGAGAGAGGAGAAAGACGTCGCCGAGAGAGATCTGAATTGAAGACGTCGTCAAGAGATCCAATTCAGCGGACTGAATAAAGTCAAGAGGAAATGGCGGACTGAAATTGTGGAAATAAGAGTGGATCACGCCGGAGAAGAAGGGATCTCGCCGAAAGTGAGGCTTGGAGCTCGCCGGAAGTTTCGGCCATGAAAGGGGCGGTCAGATCTGGGGAGGAGAAGCTCGGACATGATGGAGAGAACTCTAGGTGGGAGGAGTTGGGTCGGCCTTGGATCGTCGTTATAAGGAGAGCAGAGGAGAGCTGATGGCGTGCTGTTGGAGGTCGAGGCCGCCGGAGTTTGGAGGGGTCGCCGGCGTTTGAGCGGGGAGAGAGAGAGAGAGAGAGAGAGAGAGAGAGAGAGAGAGAGAGAGAGAGAGAGAGAGAGAGAGAGAGGAGAGAGAGAGAGCGGGGAGAGAGAGAGAGAGAGGAGCGGGAGAGAGAAAGCGGGGAGAGAGAGAGCTGGCCAGCTGGGTGAAATTTTTTGCGTTTTTTTTAATATTATTCAGTCATATTCAGTCTACCAGAGTGAGACCCGACCGAGGGGGGGGGGGGGGTTTCGACCAGGGTGAGGGCTTGGCCACATCCCACCATGGGGGAGAGCGGTTTGGCCGCACCCTACCATGGGGGTGCGGTTGGGCCGCACTCCCATGGGGGACGTGGTTTGGCCGTACCCTCGTGGGAGGGGTGATTCTTGGCCGCACCCTCATGGGAGGGGTGCGGTTTTGCCGCACCCCTATGGGGGGTGCGGTTTTGCCGCCCCCCCCCCCCCCCCCACCCTACCTTGGGAGGGGGGGGGGGGGGGGGGGGGGGGGTTGGGCCGCACCCTCATGGGGGGTGCGGTTTGGCCGCACCCCCATGGGGGGGGGGGGGGGGGGGGGGGGTACGGCTTGGTCGCACCCCACCATGTAGGTGCGGTTTGGCCGCATCCCCTACCACGGGGGGGGGGGGGGGGGTTGCCGCACACCACCAATGTGGGGTGTTCCTTGGCCGCACCCCACCAGGGGAGGTGTGGGCTACCCGCACCCCAGAAGTGGGTGCGACTTTGATCGCGCATGACGCGAATAAAACGCGAATTGCGCGCCGACAGATTCCTTCACTCTCATGATCAATAGTTGGACTTTTGACCACACTAACTCCACTTCTCCTTAGTGGAGCCCAGCTCCTCTAAATGCACCCCGAAAGTGCCTATAAATCTACGGGTGCACATAAAATATATTGTATTATCATATTTAATTTAATATAAATGTTCATAAATATACACATATATATATGAGTCACGAATTTGTGATCGACTGCTAATTTATCATATAATATTTATGTATGTTAATTATAAAATTAAGGGAATTGATAAAAGCACCGCGCTATTGGCTAATTATCACACAGCTTTGTTAAAAACACCGCACATTTTCACATATTGTTAAAGGCACCGCATATTATTAATCGCACCACATTTTGAATAAAAGCACCACATTTAAAATTTGAATCAACATTAAAAGTTAACATAGTGAGGAGAACACATTCCAATCTTATCTAAACTGTTAAACCCAACACTAATATTAAAAACACCAACATATTTTTAAATTTTGAATCAACATTAAAAGTGAACACTGTGAGGAGAACGTTTTCCAAATTTGAATCAATTTTTAATGTTAACAGTATGGGTTAACATGGTTAACATAAATCAGCCATTTAAAACCAAATAGACAAAATGGGGGAGGATCTTGCATATATGAGATGCAACTTACCCGGCGGGAGGAGTGAGCGGCGTCAAGAAGCGGGTGGAGGAGCTTGCGGCGTCAGGAGGCGGGAGGAGGAGCGACGTCAGGAGGAGGGGCGTCGGAGGTGCTCTTGGCAGGCATCAACGGCGAGAGGAGGAGCGACGCCGGGAGGAGGGGCGTTAGATCGAGGTGTTCTTGGCGGGCATCGGCGGAGGGAGGAGCGGCGTCAGGAGATTTGGAGGCGTCGGATTGAGGCACTTGCAGAAATGAGCGGAATTTAGGGCGTGCGATTTAAGGGGAGGGCGAGAAGTTCTTTTGACGGAGAGATTTTAGGTGTCAAAAAGCTCTGAATTAGGTGCGACTAGCCATTTCTGCGGTGCTTTTAACAATTCATATTTAAATTATATTTTTGTATTTGATTTGTATAATTATAAAATCAATCTTCTCTATGCCCCGCCGTGCAATAGAGATCCCACTTGTCGTCTTCGTTTTGATCGAGAGGAGTGGACGGCGGTGAAGAAATTTGAGATGGCCCGTTCGGGCTGCCCCGACTCGACGTCGACTAGGCTCCCGCATCAGAGAGCGTAAACTACATGTTAATTTTGGGCTACGAATATTATGGTCTGTGAATATCAATTGTGGTGCTGCTAATATAAATCTCATGTATATTTAGATTATTGTATTACAAAAATTAATAAAAAAAATAAAAGAAAAAAAAATACAGTGGAGGACGGCTGTGGTAACTTGTGAATGCATGCAACGTCATCACCATATTTCACACCATCCGGTTCGCTTTCATCATCCGATCATATTCTCGATGGATTCCACGTGGCAGTTTATTGGCCAATTCAACGCTGTCGCTTTCTGATTGGTTGGCAAGCAATTTTGGTCCGACGAAGCGGTAGTACGTCCGACGTCGTCATGCATGCTCATGGCTGCATGAAGAATGGGACAAATTAAGGAGAACAAACGTGAACCAGCATTTAACGGGGCTGGATTCTTTTACTTAATTTTCTTCCTTTTATTTATTTATTTTTTTAATAACCTTCTTGAAATGGGTCCCATTTTTGTGGGTCCTACTTGCAGATGGTAGTTCTTTAATTGGCTCAAGTACTAACGGAAATTTGTGTTTTTACTTTTTATTTTATTTTTTTCTCCTCAATTTATTCTTTTATATTTTAATTTATATTCTGTTGTTTTATTTTGATTTATCATTGATGTGATATGATTTATTTAGGCAAATTATTCAAATCAGTACTTATGATTATGGCTCATTTTAAATTTGTCCATTTAAGTTTATTTTGATTCAAATTGGTCCCTCAACTTTACTATCAATTTCAAATAAGTTCATTCTTTTCTTTTCTGTTAGACATCTAACGGTGAACATTTGCAAACTATTCAGATAGGTCCCTTATCTTTATGTTTTATTTCAAATAAGTCCTTCAAATTTAAATTTGTTTCAAATTTGTAATAAATTTAGGGAATTGTTAAAGGCAAATCAAATTTGGTTATCCGCAAACCATTGTAACAACAAACAACATATTTTGAAATATATTTGGTGCAAACCAAAATGTTAACCGCAAACTAATATTGTTAACAACAAACCAATAATATACACTACATAAACAAATTTTCTAGACAAAAAAAAAATAAATTCATGACATTTTCAGCACAGCAGTTCAACAAAATAACACGTTTATAACATAGAAACACAAAAATGTAAAACCAGATACAAATTTGAAATTAAAAAATGAAATTAAATTTGAAATTGAAAACAAAAAGGAAATATGAAATATAAATGTATATACAAATCTGAAATGAAAAAAAAGCATATACAAATTGTATATGCTATTTCATTTCAAATTTGTATTTGTTTTTTATTTCAGATTTTCTTTTGATTTTTCATTTCAGATTTGTATATGCTATTTTATTTTAGATTTGTATATACCTTTTTATTTCATATTTTGTTTGTTTTCAATTTTAGATTTGATTTCAATTCTTAATTTCAGATTTGTATATGCTATTTCATTTCAAATTTGTATATACAAATTTGAAAAATGTCATGAATTTAATTTTTTTGTCTGGAAAATTTATTTATGTAGTTTATATTATTGGTTTGTTGTTAACAATATTAGTTTGTGGTTAACATTTTGGTTTGCACCAAGTATTTTTCAAAATGTATGGTTTGTTGTTAACAATGGTTTGCGGATAGCCAAATTTGGTTTGCCTTTAACAATTCCCTATCTTGATGCCTGAAACCAGGGGTGGATCCAGAGCGGGGCCCGAGGGACACTGACACCCCCATTATTTTTCAAAATTATTAGTGGATTTGGATTTCTCTCGTCGAGACAATGAATTTTGACTACTTATATGTCAAAAACGGTGGCCAGATGAGGGAGCAACAGCTCCGATAAGATTGAATCGTTCTCACGTCACGCAACTAGTTTGTTTTGGGACAAATATTCACTATTTGTGGACCAAAGTTGGCTATTCGCAGACCAAATTTGGTTATTCACAGACCAAGTTCAGCTATGTGCACCCCCAAAATTAATTTCCAACATGTGACCCACGACCCTCCTACTCACCCCGCTAGCTTTTGTGTTTAGAAATTTTTTGTGCACCCCCATTTATAATTTTCTGGATCCGCCACTGCCTGAAATAATAATTGATATGCAACAAATAAAAAATAAGTTTTCAAATATTGTTTCCAAACAATCAACTACAAATCTGTTGCAAATTTGCGCCATTTCACCTTTTGGGAATAAATAACTTAAATCGAGTTTTAGTATTCATTTGCGCCATTTCACCTTTTGGGTCGTTACAAATTCTTCCCCTCTTATAAAAGATTTTCGTCCTCGAAAATAGGACATATTATCAATTGCCAAACCGCATAATCAATAAGAAAAGAAAATCCATAAAACATTTAGCACCTTGCAGTTAGAACATTTTCGTGAGACACACTTATATGTCGTTCTTCGTTCAGTGTGTGGACTTTTAGCTTTATACGTATATCAAAATATTTTTCACTTTTCATGTTCATGAAATATTGACGGTTTATCTTATTATTATATGCACATTGCAATCTCTCACGTTACCATTTTTCCTACTTACATATCAGCACTTTCACTAATCTCTTTCCTCGCATTATTGTTAATTTTACAATTTTCTTCAACATTATATATTGTATAACCATGTAATCACATTGACATTTATTTTGCCGTGTTTATCATATTTTCATTTTCAGTTACTCGTCACGTAATGTACCATTATGACTTCCATTTTTCATGGCACTCTCCTTTATCAAATTCCTAAATCCTATCGTTTCCTCTTTGTAACACTTCTTTCAAAATGACCTATAATATAACAACTGTCAGTGTACTTTCGTTTTCCTTAGCATCGTAATGTCTAATATTTTGGTCAAAACCATATATGTCATATAAGATGAAGACAGGCTTCAATGTACATTCATTTCCTCAACTATTGCTTACAATTGGTCAAAGCTTAATATGTAATCTTTCTATTGACGTTTAACAGTGTCTTTCTACTAACAAGAGATGAAATTAAAATGGAGAGATTTTCCATCTCTGCTACTCTTCATATATCTTTGCTATCACGGTTATATGTTCATCTGGATGAAAATATATTTTATACTCATTTGAAGTTTCACGCTAGACATTACATCTATTTTCTTTTTATCGCAAACACTATATTAGTAGTTCCATATTATGTGTCGGGTGATTCTTCTCTATCATACATACGTCTTCAATGATACCACAAGAGCATCAACAATTAATAGCTTTTCTAGCTTTCAACAACATTGTTATTTAGTTCTTAATTCTATGTTGATATTTGTCATTTCATCTAAACATAATATCTTTTCTCATTTATGGACTTCTCATTTATTGACTTGTCGTTCTAAATCTAAATTAAACCCACAAAGTTATTGTTTCATTCACTGTAAATTGTTTATAAAACTTATTTGCCTCTTTCTCCCTTTCTACTACGATATCTTCTTTTCATCTTCTCGTCTTATGTAGCAAAGTCATTTCATGCTTGTCAAGATTATGCGTCTTCTTTATCCTTACTTATCCTTTCTTTTGGGTATTGTTGCTAGAAAGATTTAAGTTGAAGCTTGTAACACAATTAACCTTCACTTTACTGTTTATTAACCTTCACTTTAATGTGTCAGTCTTAATATGTCACATTTTATGCACATTCATATAAATTTACTTTGCGAAGATACTACTTGCTTTTACACATAGAAGAACTAATTCTTGGAAACAAAATAGTTATCTCAAGTATTTGCTAATGTTCTATATGACGCAACCGGTCATGTCAGAATGTTTTGACCAACGTAACTCTTGTCGATAAATGTTATACTTGACTACTTTGTATAAATAATCATTCTTGAAATGCAAAGTAAGCCATATATAGAACTTATAACGATAATGTCCTTTTTGATTCCCACCATAATACCATAAACTAGAAATGATATTTCCACCCAGTCCATTTCCACTACGTTATGTCATGAAAGTACAATGTGATATATATTTATTTTATCGTTATAATTTTCATAGCTTTGTAACATTACTTTCATCCTTGCTTAATTTCATGTATGAAGAATTTGTTTCTTACTTACAATTACATCTGGTGTCAGTAGACTGTCTTTTCTGTAGCAACGTATTTTCATATTTATGTTGCTGTCATTTGCAACTTCCTTTTTATCATTCTTTACCTCAATCTAAGTTTCATTTATAACTTGTAACGTATCACTTATTTTCACATTCATTGAAGTCATGATATAGTATTATTACGGCGTACATTTATACCTTCTAGTTAAAACCATATTCCGTTTATATAACATGTTGTTTCCAAATTAAGTATGCATGCCATATATGATGAAGGTAGATTTACAAGGCATATTCATTTTATTTACCATTGTTTAGTCTCGCCATTATAAATTTCTCAAAGCTTTTTCTCCGGATGTTTAATAGTGTCTCCATGGAAAATAAATACCACTTGTCTCTTTTTAGAAAATTACAGTCCGTTATTTGTACATCCTTCATTATCGATTTAACCATATTACATACCTCCGTCCTCGTATATATATATATATTAAAAAAATACAACTATGTACATATAATTGTAGAAACATTTAATTTTACTCGTGCAATAAGAACGATATCAAGATCTACTTGAATTCATTTAGGTTCGTGTAAAATCCATTTAATTTCTATCCTTTCATGAATTCTTCCAAAACCCTTCGACGTAATTCGATTTAGACACATTCCAGATAACTAACTTTCTATAAGCGATCTTTTCACCGTTATATCATGTGTACTTATTTAGTACTCACTACAACCGAACTTCTTCAAACCTCGCTCTGATACCAAATTGTGAGGCCCCCATTTAGACCTCACATACATCTGTATCTAAGCTATGTTCATAACATGTGTCCCAGGCAGAAGTAAGGCTAGTGAATACAAAATAATAACACATAATAGAACTTTACTTTCATACCTTGTATTATTCGCCGAATCTATTCTGTCTTATTCTAATCAGTTCTTTTGGTTGCGCGTATCCAAAGTCACGTCCGTTACCTACAAAATTTGACGACGGGCTTAGTCATAAAAATATGACTAAGTGAGGATATACCTCTTTCATTGCTGTATCCAATTAAAATAGACTTACGCATTTCAAAACATATTTACCATACTAACCGTTTTTCTGTCTCAGCAGTGAACTTATGAAGCATATAACTATATGAACATGTTAGCACCAATAAAACTGTATGAGCAGCGGAGAATCATAACCATATTATGTAACATTAAAGCAGTGTGTCCATGTATCAGTATTTATGAAAGAACATAATAACTGGGGGAAACATGTCGGTAATCATAAATAGTATAAGAAGCGGTAGCATTCATATGAACTATGGAACAAGTCATGTAAGTATCCTAACTGTATCTATATCATGGAAGCAGTGCAAATACATAATTTCATGTCAGTTTTCATGTCTATAAGCATTTATCAATGTACCTTTATAACCCTTTAAATCAGTACTTCCATGAATGTTTCGTTTCTTAGGATATATTAGGGGCGATTCGAATCCTTTTTCCTTTTTCCTTTACCCCGAAGGGTCCTTTACCCCGAAGGGTCATTCATGTGCATGCATTTCAAGTCGCCCGTAATATAACCTCGTGTCGACACGTTTTCATAATAGTGCGCTCTTCATTTTATTATTCAGTTTATAATCCCCTCAGAAGTGATTTGCATGTTTGCCTTTATCAAGGCCATACAATATAGCGACAATAAGTATCAGTGATAGCAACTATGCATTTAACATTCAGTATAATACGTGTGCATATGTAAAAAGAACATAAAGCAATAAAGCTTAAATGAAACAGGTAGCTCTCACCATCAGTATCAGTGTTCATAGCATTGTCATGTCTATTTTGAGGTGCCATCCTTCACGGTATCTGTATTAGAATCGTATCATTTAGGGTCATTTATATCGGGGTTGCACCTCGCTATAGTTATAGCATACATCATTTGGAAGCTACTTACCAAACCATTCATGTGGCATAATCATATTTCAAAAGTATAACATCCCTCATGCTTACTAGCCAACTAACAACCCAATGAATCCTCAAGATTTTAAATAACAGTAGCTGGTTAAGTTCAGCCAAGTTAATCTAAAAAGAGAACTCCCAAAATTAGTGATCATTCCATACCTATGATAATGACCACTAAGACTTAAGCTTAGATCTTCCCCCAAGGAGAAATCCATACATGTAGCTTGTCAAGACATTAGAAAGCCCCCAAATTACTGAAGATATATTAAAGATTAACAACAACAGCTGATTACTCAATAAAGCAAAGCCCAAATCTCCTAACAGCAATACTGAAAAGAGGAGAAACAACAGTCGGCTACAACAGGAGAAATCCCCTCCAATAATTCCTTGAAGTGGGGTTGGGGAAACATATAGCTTTTCTATTAAAAATAAATTAAATCAGACTGTAGGAGAGAACTCAAAACCCCCCAAATAAACATCTTCAACCGGTCAAAACAGGTAACAAGACAACAGCTGTGAGGCCCCTTGATTTCCCGCAAACAACACAAGCAGAGCAAAATCCCATATCAAGAACAATGGGTATTCCTCAATTTCTCCTACCAAAACTCTAGCCGGCCAAGATCAAGGTAAAAAGGCAAGAGATACAGGAATTTCTTAGGGCACAATATCATACAATTTCCCCCAACCACTAAATGATAAAGCCATATCCATCCGAGAATTCAATAAGTATAAGAAAAAATGAAGAGGAAGGAGGAGCTCACCGAGAGAGGAGAGGAGAAGCCTCCATTTCTGCACAGTCGAGCGCAAGAGATGACATATTCAGCACTGTAAGGTCTCAAGAGAATAGGAGGTAGCCGGAATATTGAAGAGAGGGGGAGATTCTTAAGTTTCCCTTCAAGAGAGGAGAAGATTGGAGGGGGAAGAGGGCAGCTCCAGCAGCTTTCAGCATGCCCTAGGCGAGAACGAGAAGGAGAGGGATAGGCGGTGCTTTCCGTGAATGGGATAAGGGGGTTGTGCGATTTCCCTTTTTCTTTTTAATCCTTGGACCGGCCAAAACAATCCACCGCCTAAGCCTAATTATAATTAGTTGAAGCTCAATTTGGGCCATTAATCCTTAGTCAAAATAATCCAGACATTTTACTTTTTACTATCCGCACATCAGTGTCTGCTATTAGCACACAAACAAGTATAAGCCACATTTTATGAAGCCAAATGTAGTGCACATCATAGGTTGAAACATATCTGTATATCATCGATCATTTACACATATATTTGTATGCAATATCCTTGTCAAAAGCCATCTGTATCAAAATATAAATATAGTGATATATACACATTCCCGCAAGACGACTAAAAGCTCGCACACATTCTTAGCAACATTGAGTCAACACTGGTTTATAATTTATTTTCATCATAGGGGATGTATAACAATTTAAATAGGGAATAAATAACTTAAATCGAGTTTTAGTATTCATTTGCGCCATTTCACCTTTTGGGTCGTTACATCGCCCGCATGCGCGGCACCCGTGCACGCGCAGGGGTGTGCTTGCAACACCCCGCGCTCGCCACTGATTCGCGCACAACACCTACGTGCAGGTCCGCGAGTGCATGGAGAGCCCGCGCGCTTAGCACCCACGCACATCGAGAGCCCGCGCACGCAGCACCCGCGCGCGTGGAGAGCCCACACACACAGCACCCACGTGTGGGTAGCGCCTGCACGCGTGCATCACCCATACACATGCAGGGGTGAGCGCACTTGGGCCCGCGGGGGCAGCACCCGCGTGCGTGTGCACACATGCATGGGCCTGCGCGTGGGTAGCGCAGTGCGCGGACGTGCGACGATGCTCGTGCATTTTGATGTGGGCGCGCGCGTGGGTGCTCCTGTGTGTTGTTTGTGCGTGCGTCGTGCTTGCGTGTGTGTTGAACGGACGCCCACGTGCGGCGGTTTGTACTAGAGCTTGGTTGTGTTTGTATTTAGGCTATTGATCATGTGAATATTTATTCGTTTATTTTTTCCAGGCTACGAGCCGCTGTTCGCAAAGTAGATCGATGTGATTGCGCTCTTCTCTTACTGTGCAACAGGTTGGTATATGGAGGAAGTGGTACGGGTTACCTGCCGAATTGGAGATAAAGATCTCGTAGATTGAGGAACGTGCACAGAATCCTCCGCGAGGTTGGATGACGTTGTGCGAGTTATCGCTGAGATTCAGGTTTCGCTTGCTCCCCTGTTAGGAGGTTATTGAAATCCTGAAGCATTATAGCATACCAGTATTACAGTTCACACCTGCCGGGATGACGCAAATTATGGTCCTGATCGCCTTCTTCAGGGAGCATGGATCAAGGTTTACCTTGGATCTTTTCAGGCAATGGTGCTACGTGCGCTCTTATGGAGGCGTGCAGACTGAGGTTTACAGCAATAAGCATTGGCTAGAGTTTGAGAACCGTGCGGACTGTCGTCATGGGAACACCTTGTTCTATTATGTTAGGAATTCTTGGGGCTTGGCGGAGCTATGGAATTCACATCCCGACCTCTGCCGTCGCTTGAAGGGATCGGACATGAGTGAGAATTTACCCCAGTGCTAGGGTTTTTTGAGACTCATGCGTTGGAGAATCCTCTGTTTTCCATCTTTGTGTTCGTTGAGGAGAAGCGTCTCTTATTGTGTGGTCTTTCTACTAACGCTGAGCGTCATGCAGCAGTTCCGTTGGATCGAGGCAGGAAAAGGAAGCTGGTTTTTGGGAATGGCAAGTCGGATTCGGTGCCTCGTCCTTCTTGTCATCCGGAGGGGCGTGCTGACGAGGTGGCTCCATGTAGTTTGAGGGTTGACAATATTCCTATCGATCTCGAAGTGGAAGTCCTTGGCTCTGTTTCACCTAGGCTCTTATTGCCCCCAGGCTCTCGAGGGTACTTCTGCTCCGCCGCCAGTTAAGGCGAGTCAGCTTTCTTCTTCCCTTGAGTCCATGAATGTTGCGATAAGGATAATAACTTTTTCTTTATTCGTTGTTTGTTCTTACAAGGACCCTAACTTTTTTCCTTCTTTTTGTAGAACGGAGTCTAGATTAGCATTGCTATCACGTGGAATGATTGTTGTGTGAGCCTGAAAGATAGCTACCTCGTGCTTCAGGAGGAGCTTTGTGGAGTCAGGGGCTCCTATTCAGTCTTGAAGAAGCGGCGGGATCGAAATGTATCTCGCTTACGATAGATTGAGGCTGGGTTGCAGGCGGAGCTGGAGTAGTCTCGTTCTGAGGTCTGGATGGAGAAGGCTCTTGTAAAGAGGATGGTACGTCTGTTGGAAGATTCGCAGGCCACGATGGTCCGTCAAGATGCGTAGCTAGTATCATTAAAGGCCAAGGTAGAGCGCCTTTCTTAACTGGAGCGGACTACTGAGTTGAAGGCTGCTGGAGTCGCTGAGTACAAAGATTCCATTCATTATATGTGGGGCCGTTCTCTGATCTCAGAGGAGGTTTGTGAGGAGGTCTGGAGCAAGTAAGTAGAGCCACAGCTTAAAGACGAGCGCGAGGTAGCCTTTATGCATGGGATGGCGAAGACTCTCCGCTTGGTTTCACGGACGCGAGGTTGCGACGTGTCGGGATTAGGCGTTGTAGATCTTTCCGAAGATGAGCGCTCTGCTTCCGATGTCGAGGAGTAGTTTTCCTCCGTATCCTGTAGTCTTTTCTATTTGACGGTGTTCTTGTATTTGAGTTGATACTTTTGTATTTGTATACGTGGGATGTTAGAGTGCTTTTGTTGATTGTTTAGCTGCTTGTAGACGGCGTAGCTTGTGTAATGGTTCTATGTTAGTGGGTTGATTGCGCTGTCATTTGTATGACTTGGCTTTTTGGCTTTTTTTTCCACTGGATGCCATTGTTATGGGGATTTCTATCACAATGTTGTCGCAGCTTTTATATATGTTTTGCGCCAAAGTGGCATGAGATTGAGGTCTCTGCATTGCGGGTTGACTTTGACCGAGATGGTGAGGGATGGATCCTCAAACCTTTGATTTATGATAAAAGGAAGTTACGAGGGCATGTCCCAGGAGAGGCGGTGAAGGGCAGACACTTCGAACCATTTGTGAGCGTAAGGGGGGTAACCCCTGGCGGCGCGATGACCTAATGCGGGAGCGAAGGGCGAACCTTCGAGCTGGGATAATGCGGTCACAAGGGCGTGGTCCGGGAGAGGCGGTGAATGGCAGACGCTTTGAAATATTTGCGAGCGCGAGAGGGGCGGGCCCTGGCGATGCGGTGACCGATTGCGGGAGCGGAGGGCGAACCTTCGAGTTGGGGCAATGAGGTCACGGGGGCGTGATGCTGGAGAGGCGGTGAAGGGCAGACACTTTGAACCATTTACGAGCGCGAGGGGGGAAGGCCCTGGAGACACGACGACCAATTGCGGGAGTTAAGGGTGAACCTTTGAGCTGGGGCAATGAGGTCACGGGGGCGTGGCCCCAGAGAGGCGATGAAGGGATGACACTTTGAACCATTGGCGAGTGCGATGGGGCGGGCCTTAGCGACGCGGTGACCTATTGCGGGAGCGA
Source organism: Dactylorhiza incarnata (assembly GCA_033032865.1). NCBI lineage: Eukaryota > Viridiplantae > Streptophyta > Magnoliopsida > Asparagales > Orchidaceae > Dactylorhiza > Dactylorhiza incarnata. The sequence goes on from JAWHQI010001631.1 coordinate 29,829, forward strand.
AGGGCGAACCTTCGAGCTGGGGAAATGAGGTGGTTACCGCGATGTAGGCTGCTTATGACTGAAGAGGATCGTTCCCTGATGTGTTCTTGGGATAATAGAGCTAGGAACAGATAAACATACTTAATAGAAATAGCAAATTTTATTGGCTTAAGCGCGCTTCTCGAGTTTTAGCAATCGTTTTTGGCACAGGCAAAATGTGGAAAAGGAGGGCAGGTCCTATTAATGTCGTAACTCACTGCGGAGGCGAAGGGCAGACCTTCGAGCTGCAGTAGCGTGGAAGTTATAGCGATAAGGACTGCTTAAGTTCGTGGGGCTGGCTTCTGAGTGTTCATGTGATAGCAGAGTTTGAAATAAAATATTTTGAAATTAAACACACAGCAGTTCTTGCGCAAGTACAAGCTTGCGATTTCTTAGAGTAGCAGTTACAAATAGAAGTGCTTAAAGAAATTTAATGAAGCCGGAATATAGTAGGACATTTCTACCTAATTCCCAGCTTTTCTTTGGTGGGGACTTAGGTTATGGATGTGATGGCGCCTAGGACTGCTCCTCGACCAATGTTTTATTTGCTGCAAATAACACGTGCATGCCGCCTCTTGATTCGCACAGACAACACCAACTCTACTCGGGGTGACAAACTTCATTGCGAGGTGTGGGCTGGAAGGGATAACACCAAATATTGTCTGGAGTGGTCGTCCGAAAATCGCGTTGTAAGGCGATTCTGACTCAACAGCTGCGAACTGTATGTCGTGGGTATCCTGCTTCGGGAACTCTCCCAGGGTTACCAGGAGAGTGATAGTTCCTTTAACTGGGAAAGGACTACCGTTGAAGCCATATATTGGTCCAGATATTTGTTGGATATCTTCTTGCAGGATCTTCATGTTGCGAAGGGCGGGCATAAATATGGCGTTGACTGAGCTGTCGTTGTCCACCAGTATTCACTTGACCCAGAAGCTGGGGTTGCCGATCTCTGCACTGATGACCAATGGATCTTGGTGTGGTACGAGTAACCCCTTTAGATCTTCATCCCCGAAGCTGATCGTCTCTGCCGGTTGGGCAATGGAATTGACAGTGGAGAATGGGAAATCAGAGATGGTCTCCACTACCCTACTACTTGCTTGCTCCGTGGTGCGTCTTGATGAACTGGTGGCTTCTCCCTTCTGCCATGCGCTAGCTAGTTTCGTGTCTGATCTTGTAAGAACCTTCCAAGGATGCCTTGTCGAATGAGACGCTCTATCTCATCCTTAAGTTTGATGCATTCTTCGGTGGTATGCCCTACATCTCGGTGAAACTCGCAATACTTTGACTGATCTCCTTTGCACTGCGGGAGTTCTCTCGCCCTTCGCAACACCGGGTTGTCCTGTATTGCAAAGAGCACGTTTGCACGAGAGGTGTTGAGAGGTGTGTATTCTTGGTAGGGTCGGGGGGGGGGGGGGGGGGGGGGTTCTCGTGGTGGTCTTGTTGGCGCGTGTTGCCCTGGCATTCTTCTCATTGCCTCGGGGCTGACTCTTCACTCTTTCTATTTACTCCCCCTTCGAATTGTCGGCGATGAGCCTTGATTGCTTCATCGGCCATGATTTGTGCCTCGACCCTGTGCACAATATCGGGATACTAGGGACAGTTTCCCTTATCAAGGCGGAGTTGAATCCTCTTGGACGGAGTCCTCCCAGGAATACTCTTCGAAGGAGCTCAGGGTCCACCCCTAGGATATGATGGGCCTCGGTAGTGAACCGACAAAAGAACTCCTTGAGGGTTTCTCCTTCACTTTGTCTGATTCCCAAGAGATGGGAAGGGACCTTCAGTATTCGACGGTTCGCAATGAACTGGTCCAAGAACTGGTGTGTCAGTTCAGTGAAATTTCTGATAGTTCCACTACGAATAGAGTGAAACCAAGTTCTCGCCTGGCCTTTCAGGGTGGCCGAAAACATTTGGCAGAGCAGTTTATCGGGTGCGTTGTAAATCGGAACGATGGTGGAAAAGTGATTTACGTGCTCCAGGGGTTCTTCGGTCCCATCGTAGGATTCCAAGATTGGGAGTTTGAATCCCCATGGAATTGGGTATGTCAGGACCTCAGGTGATAACGGGGAACCATTGCGGATAGGGCGATATATGTGCACTGCTTGGCAGTCCACCTTGTCGTATTCCCCCGCTATCAACTCTCTTACTTCCTCCCGAGTCAACCTTCCAGGGAGGTTCTCGGGGTCGCCCGCCCTCTAGCGGTGATGCTGGGGGCCATCTTCAGCTGGCCTGGCCAGACGGGCGGGGTGCGCGGTGCTTGCTGCTGCCGAGAACGCGAAGTTCTCTTCTTGGTTGTCTTCTGGAGCTTGGTATGGAGGTGGCGGAGGCGCGTTGACTGACGTAGTGGGTTCCGCAGGTGCCTGAGCTGTTATCAAGTTTCTTAAGAGGTTCAGCATCTCGGCCTATTATTCCTCTATCTAGACCATGCGTCCTGCTGGTGCGACCACTGTCTCTTCTAATTGTGTCACGCTGATGAGGGAATGGGAAGGACAAAGATCGACATTGTTGGGAAAAACTCCTTTTGATTTAACTTAACAAATTATCTATGGGTGATTTTTACTTCCTATGAGTATTGCCATCATTGTATAGTAAGGGTAATTTGGTCATTAGATGTCTTAGGATGTCACACTCACCTTGGAGTGTAAAGGCCAAGTCAAGACAATCAAAAAATAAGTTAAGTTAAGACTTGTGTCGAATGAAAGTCGATACAACTTCGACTTGATGTTTACACAACTCTGACTAGAAGTCGAAGCAACTTAATCAGCCTGTCGAAGTATAAGTCAAGTCGACACAATGTCGAAAGGTACTCGACGCAGAAGGAAGAGCTTGCCGAAGCCATCTAAGAAGTCGACGCAACTTTGACTACAATTCGACGCAGAAGTTAAAGCTCATGTCTTAGTCTTCAACTCGACGGATACGTCGATTGGTAATCGACGCAATGTCGATATCTGAGTTCAGTCAGATCTAAGAAGGAATTCGAAGTTACTCTGATAAGAGCTCAGAGGTGCGTCGACATGAAGAATAATGAAGTCGACGCGGCATTGAATACAGTCAAAAAAGGAAGCTTTTTCTGGTGTCCTTTTCAGACCTTTTCAGAAGGACCACAAGGCTAGAGACAGTTCTCCAACGACTCATTTATTGCCAAGAATGGAGTGGAGCTTTCCAGGACACAACAAATCATTCTTAGAAGGCACTCAAAATTGATGGACGGGTCGGGAACAAAAGAAGAAAGGAAAATTATGTGTCCAAAAGAATTCCTTATCAGGAAAACCCAAAAGAAGAAAGGATTTGAAATCCCAATCATACAGGATAAGTATGATGTATGAGAGAAGAAAAATAGAGCATTGATTATTATTCTTGTTAGTGGCATAGGGTGTTCATCTTCTTCCTTCTAAAACCCTAAGACAAGAACAAGTCTTCTTTCAGCACAGTAAAAAGATAACAACTGCTTCTTCTTCTTCATCTTACAACAACTGTTTACAAGGAGTACTTACAGAAAATGATCAAGTCAAATAACCCTTGCAATCATCACAATCATAAGCAAGGGTTCATCATTTTAGATCCCGTGAAAGACAGAAGCTATAGAAGTGCTTCTGAAGAATTCTAAAAAACAGAATTCTATATTCGTCTTCCTCCTTTCTTCTCACTCTTCCTTCAACTGTAAAGAGTTTTATTAATCCCTCTTCCAAAGGATTCAGTGGTTTTAAGAGTCTCCTTATCAAAAGTCTCAGTGGTTCTAAGAGTCTTCTTATCAAAAGACTCAGTGGTTCTAAGAGTCTCCTTATCAAAAGACTCAGGCACAGGTTGTGCAATCCTACCAGGTGTTGGAGTTTCTGAGATGATCTCAAAGCAATCAACAGTAAGTCTTGCTGCCAACGCAATATGAGCCTATAGGGTCGCACATAAAAGCGTTTGGAGAAATTAGATAAAGGATTGTGTTGGTCTTACTCATATTGGATATGAGTGAAGGACCAATCTTGTGACTGCTTGGAATCAAGTTGAGAATGTCTCAAAAGGGAAATCGTTTAAAGTGTTTAAACGAACGGATTTACACTAGATAATTTGGCTAAAGGCATTAACCGAATTCGGCTAAAGGGTTTAGACGAATTTGGCTAATGGCATTAACAGAATTCGGCTAAAGGGTTTAGACGAATTCAGCTAATGACAAATTCGGCTAAAGGGTTTCGCCGAATTTATATAGCCAAATTTATATATAGTCGAATTCGTCGAAATGGTTTCGCCGAATTCGGTTATAGTGAATAGCCGAATTTATATATAGTCGAATTCGTCGAAATGGTTTCGCCGAATTCTGTATGTGATTAGTCGAATTCGGTTAATGTGATTAGTCGAATTCGGCGAATGTAAATCTGGACAGATTTTCTTTTGGTCTGCGGATAGCCTTTCCTATACCTTGCGTATATAAAGGCATGCGATTAGGTCTTCGAGTGATATAGTTTTATGACTTGATCTTTCCGCGAAGACGAGAACTGCCGACCGGAACCGTTCCGCGCGAGGGCACGTTCTTCCCGTCCGCCGATCGTTTTCCCGCCGCCGCTAGTCGCCGCCGTCGGTCGCCGCCTCCCCTGGATCGGATCTAGCAGTCCGTGGGGACGTTGAGACCATCCTTCTCCAACCTAGTTCTTGTACGACAAGAAGCTAGGGTTCTTCATCGCTTGTGTGGACTTCTGTAGAGGGCTCGATCTATTTCGATCCTTGAAGAACTCAAAGAAGATTTCGGATTTCTCTTGGAGCACCTTGGTTGAGTATTGACTCAATCCCTCGAAGGTATATATTGTATTTGCTTTCTTATTCTCTTGAATCATGAAAACCGCAAGATCCGTTGATCTCTTTTTGGGTTGTTCTTGTTCATTTCCGCTGCGCATATTCGATATGTCATCCCTTATGAAGGGGTATAGAAAACCCAACACCAGGGAGGTAGAAGAGAGGAGTACACACATTTTAGGGAACCTTTATAAAATTCCTGTATCTTTGTGTGTGATTTTCTATGTTGCCCATACTTTAGTTTTTCTGTGTTTTATTTTCAGCAATCTGTTTATACTTTATTTTGTCTTTGGTTTTGCTGGATGCATAATACTTAAAGTTTTTATTGTATGTGCATTATTAGGGTAGAAAATATTTTAAACTTTATTCACCCTCCTTCTAGAGAATACTCAGAGGCACACTGTGCACTTTCAACATTGTTGGGAAGGTACTAAAGACGTGAAGGATGATAGGAAATCCCTCCTCAATCTGGAGTATGAAGCCCAGGCAACACAGCCTGGAATGCATAACTGATTGCTATGAGAGATTATGAGGAAGGAGGTAAATGAGTTGAGTACCTATGGAAGAGTCTTTGGTCATTATGAGTTGAATGACAAATTCCTAAGATCTCTAACAAGAGATTGAGATTCAAAGATCTGTGTCATCAGAGAAGTGGCAAAACTAGGAGACTCCGCCCCATACTTTATTTGGAAAGTTGCTCTCCTATGAGATGCAGCTATCTGCAAGGAAGGAGGATGACACATCCACCATGCCACATGCAAGGGAGAGAGTTGTGGCTCTCAAAGCTGAAAGCTCCAAGAAGAGCAAAGCTAGAATGCCTTCTCCACCAAGAAGGGCTGCTGGCTCAGAAAATTTTGAGCCCAAAACATCAGACAACACCTCATCTGATGAGGAATTTATTGCTTTCTCAAGGCACTTCAAGAAGCTGGCGAGGAGAAAGCAGTGAAAGAATAAACCTTCCTCCTCCTCACATCCCAAGAAGGATCACAACAGATCAGATAGACAGCACCCCAAGGGTGACATGTATGACCCTAAACATGTTAAACATATTTCAAGTAATGTCATATGTTATTGTTGCAGCAAGCCTGGACATGTCATAGCTGACTGTCCAGTCAAGAGAAAAGAAGATGTGACAAGAAGCCTCATCACCAGAAGGGAAAAAAGAAGATGACAGAGAACATTAGGCTGTTTGCAACTGAAAAGGATAAGGACTTTCCTGCTGCTAAGGTTGGAATCAGGGCCCCCCTGTCACACTCAAACAGTGACATAGAGGAGGATGAAGATGTCAGAGAACTACATGGCTTAATGGCCATGAAAGATGATGAAGACAGTCAGGATAATCCTGATAAGGTATAAACTCGTCTTACCCCCTTTTTCTCATTATGAATCAATACCAGATTCTGAAGCATGCTCATCTATTGATGAAAATGGTTCAGAACCTAAAGTAGATGTCAATCAATTGATTGAAAAGTATGATGCTCTTTTTGAAGCTCTGAAAAAGAGCAAGTAGCAAGCCAAAAGGCAAGCTCAAGAAATTGCTTCCCTTCAGCAGGCTAAGCATGATTGCACTGAGTCATCTACCCAGGTGGCTCAGATGAGTAGAGAAATAAGCCAACTGAAGGGAATTACAATAGTCCAATTAAGCATCATCGGCTAAAAGAACAAGGTCATCAAGGACCTTGAGGAAAAGTTTCTCAAAGAGAAGAGCTTAGTGACTCAATTCTCCAAACCCAAATTCATATTGCCCATTATTGACACCTTCTCCTCCCAAACTAATAGGAGAGGGCTAGGTTTCAATAAAGTGGCAATTGGTGCTGAGAATGGAGGAAATGGGCAGGCTAAAGCTAAGCCTCATACCGTCTTTCCAAAGGTGTTGCTTCCCTCCAACAGGTATGACCAGGACAACATGTATGGTCACTGGAAGAATAGAAGTTCTTATAGCAAGGAAAATACTCATTATAGTAGAAGAAAGAGCATGTGGATGAGTTCTTTGAAAGCTCCCCATGAAGAGATTCAAATGGCCCATTCTGGTCCATTTGTATTTGGTACTTCAGCCCCTTCGTTCAAGGATAAGGAAGCTGATTCTTCCAAATCCCTCTTAGCTAAACACATGACTGATGTCAAGCTTATATGCAAGTCTAACAGCTCAGTATCTGATGTCATCAAATCTTGCTTGGATGCCAATCTAAGACAAGCTGATGTCATTAAGATAAAGTCTGCTAAGACTAACTATACACAGTCAACCAGCTAGGTTATTGCTAATAGGAATAGGAAGAATGCAGTCAGCTTCTTCACTGAACACAAGCACATTGATGCACCTTCCACTTCAAAGGGTGTTCAGAAAAGAAGATACAACATCCATAAATGTTGGTGTTGTGGTAAAGTGACACACTTTGCCATAGATTGTTGGCACAATCCCAATGTGCCCAATGCAAAGAGGAGCTTTCCTGCAAAGGCAGCAGGTGTGAGTAAGTCTTGTTATGCTAACAGATGCATATGACCCAAAATCAATTGGGCTCCTAAGGGAAAATGAATTGCTTTTTGCAGGATAGTTCAAGTACCAGCCTTAAGCAAATATAGTATTTGGACAGTGGGTGCTCAAGGCACATGACAGGTACTAGGAGTATTCTGCAGGATTACACTGCTGTGAAGAATGGACCTAAAGTTATCTTTGGAGGTTCTGAAAAATTAGTCACCAAAGGATATGGTATGATCTCCAATGACATATTCTCTATCACAAGGGTAGCTTTTATTGAAGGGTTGCAACACAACCTTGTAAACATAAGTCAACTATGTGACTTGGGTTCTGTCATTGAATTCCACAATGACAAGTGCTTGATCAAAAAGTCAATTGACTTAGAGATCATTCTCTCAGGCACTAGGAGTGAGAATGTTTATTGCTTAGATTTTATTTGCAACAGTTCTTTTTCTCCAGTTTGTCTTGTAGCTAATAAAAGTGAGTCTTTTTATGTTCAATGGCACAAGAGACTTGCCCACATTAACTACAAGAGAATGCATAGACTATTTTCTAAAAACCTTGTTATGAATAGTCCAAATTTGAAATGTATTAAAAGTGATCCTTGTCATGCATGCCAAATAGGGAAGCAAACTAGGGCCACATTTAAGAGCATTGGCTCCAAAGACACTGAAAGATGTCTTTATTTATTGTATATGGACTTGTTTGCTCCTTTGTCAATTCAGAGCCTAGGTGGGAAATTCTATACTGAAAGTGGAGGTTAGATCTTAAATTAACTCTAGAGGGGGGAGGGTGAATAGAGTTTAAAAACTTTTTCCCTTAGTTTTATAGCGGAATTAAAAATAGTGTTATATATATGTGTAAACAGTGTGAGATATAAAACAAAGTAAATAAAACAGGTTCAGTAAAATCACACAGCACATCACAAAGAAATAGACAATCACAGAAGACACAAGGAATTTATAGTAGTTCCCCCAAAACCTGGGTACGCCTACTCTTCTACCACACTTGGTAGGATCCACTAGGAATTTTTGATAAGGTGCCCTCACACCAAGGGATTTTTGATAAGATGTCCACACACCAATGGGAGTTTGATCAGGTGCTCAAATCACCGATAAGCTTTTGATAAGGTGCTTAAAAACCAAACAAGGATTTTTTGATAAGGTGTCTTGCCACCAGTGAGTTACACTTTTGAAGGGAGTATTAACCCTGTACAGAATGGAATGGAGAGGGGTTTAAGTGTTCTTCTCTGTCAAGATGTATAGAGAAGACTCTAGTGGATTTGATGTTGAAATGCTCCTCTGTCTGATAAGGATTTGTTTGACAGTAGATGTTGCTGGAGCTTTTCTTGAAGAACTAATCTTCCTGTAGCTGATTAAATTGAGAGAACAAGTTCTCCAATTTGTTGTTGCTCTTTTGAAGATCTGAATGCTTGTTCTTCTTCTTCTTCTTTTCTTGAATCTTGCAGCAGGAAAATACTGAGTGGTGGAGTAGCTGTTCTCAGAAAGTATGTGTTGCTAAAAGAAAAGAAGATGAAGTTCTTTGCTCTGAATAATGCTTTGCAGGAAGAAGATGATGATCTGTTCTTTTATTCTTCCTGTATATCTCTCTATATCTGTTCTGTCGATTTCCTATACAACAAATATGTAAAGTATTCTATTTTATTTTATCTGCCGTATAAACTTGAGCATAATTTGCTGTATATCTTCTCCCTTTTCAAAAATCTGACAACTATTAAATGCAGATCCCTTATATTAAGGGATATAATATATCTGAAAAGATAATCTGGGAACAGTACAGCTGCATGCCGTAATCTCTTTCCTTTTTCCACGATTTGTCCTTTTCTGCTGGAAGTGTCAACGGCTATAACTTAAATAATAAAGAAATATGTTTCCTTACTTGATCTGATTGGAAAGAGTCGTTGCCTTCGTCGATCTGAGCTTCAGTAAAGAATTTGTCGAGCTCTGGCTAGAATCTATTGAGCACTGGCTAAGATCTGTCGAGCGCTGGCTGAGATCTGTCGAGCGCTGGCAGCCATTTGTCGAGCGCAGGCTGGAAATCTGTCGAGCGTTGGCAGCCATCTGTCGAACGCTGGCAGCCATTTGTCGAACGCAGAGATGGCTGAATTTCGTCGACCGCTTCCTTGATATTTCATCGATCGCCGCCCGACGAATGCTGAGCGCCGTTCGACGAATGCTGAGACTTAATGAAATTTCTAGTTCTAACAGCCAAATTTCTTCCTAAACTCTTGACCCATAAACTATACATTGGGGTCAACTTGTCCTTAGTTAACATATAGTGATCCTAGCCCAAATCACAAATAGGGTTGTTCCAACAATCTCCCCCTATTTGGTTTAGAACACTATTTGACAAAAGTTGAAAAATAAATAAATGCTAAAACATAAAAAACAACAGAGTATGAATATATCTGATATATTTTAAATATTTTATCAGATATGAAATGAAAAGTACTCTGAGTTTTGAAAATACATTTCAATAAGAATAAAACTGAAAATACAATCAGAACCTTGATTTTTCTGAATTCTGCTGCTTCTGAATTCTGAAATTCTGATTTTGTCTGATCTGTGTTATTCTGAATTCTGATCTGAACTGAACTGTATTGTTCTGAAATCTGAATTGAGTATTTATCTGATTTCTGAATGTGTTATCTGCTACTCCTTTTGATCAGCTTTATAATTTTGATTAGCTATGCTGTAGCAATAACTGATATTGAATTTGCTATATAAAAGTTCTTTTTCTGAGCTGTATCTACATCTGAATTATAGAATAATTTTCTGAAACATTAAACTGTAATCAGCAAACTGCTGTAAGCTTTATCAAGCTTTTTTTCAAACAGCAACTCCCCCTGAGAGTGTCTCCCCCTGAGTTCTGGAGGTTCTTCAGCTTTCTCTCTTGCCTAGATTATAAGAAAACTCCCCCTGAGCAAAACAGTGCATCAAATGGAGCTTGTTCATAAAACTTCTCCCCCTGCCTAGTTTTAGGAAATGTCTGAAGCTAGGCCCCTTGAAGAAGGGACATTTGATGGAGGTAGGGAAGAATGCAAGATTCATATAGTTATTGTTCCTGCACAATAAAATAGAGATCAAGTGCAAAAGGAACTGGAAAGAGAAGCAATTCTGTAGATACAGCTAAAAAAATTTATTAATGATGACAGGCTGAAATAAAAAGCTTCAGAAAAACTGGGTTCGACGAAAAATGAGTTTTCGTCGATCTCGGTTCGACGAATTTGATGACTTCGTCGATCTCCGTTCGACGAAAAACTTGATTTCGTCGAGCTCAGTTCATTGAAGAGCTGGGTAAGTAGAAAACTTAAATTTTTAACAGATTGAGTCTCCATCTATCATGCCCAACTGATTTATAAAGAAAATATGTTTCTTTTCATCCAAGGGCTTGGTGAAAATATCTGCTCTTTGCAAATCAGTAGAGATGAACTGTAGGCAGATTTTGTTTTTATCCACATTATACCTAAGGAAGTGGTGCCTAATTTCTATGTGTTTAATCCTACTATGGAGAACTGGATTTTGTGCTATAGATATTGCACTAGTATTGTCACAAAATATAGTTGAATTATTTAAGTTGACACCATAGTTTAGGAGCTGATTTTGTATCCACAATATCTGTGAGCAGCAACTGCCAGCAACTATGTATTCAGCTTCAGCTATTGATGTGGACACAGATGTTTGTTTCTTACAAAACCAAGACACAAGCCTATCACCAAGAAACTGACAAGTTCCTGATGCGCTTTTCCTGTCTACTCTGCATCCAGCATAATCTGAATCTGAGAATCCAGTTAATTCAAATTCAGATGATGTTGGATACCAAAGTCCTAGATTAGGGCAACCCTTTATATATCTCAAAATCCTTTTTAGTAAAATTAAGTGAGATTCTTTGAGGTTAACTTGGAATCTAGCACAAATACAGGTAGCAAACATTATGTCAGGCCTACTTGCTGTTAAATAAAATAGTGAGCCAACAATAATTGCTCTATATACTTTTGAATCAACAGGTTTCCCTGATTCATCATTATCAACAACAGCATTTGAGGGCATGGGTGTTTTCATGGTGGAAGAATCAGACATACCAAATCTTTTCACTAATTCCTTAGCATACTTAGATTGGGATATGAAGATTCCATTTGGTGTTTGCTTCACTTGAAGACCAAGGAAGTATGATAACTCACTCATACTACTCATTTCAAATTTAGATTGCATCAATTACAAAATCTTTTGCACAAATTTGAATCAGTAGAGCCAAAAATAATATCATCTACATATATTTGAACTAGCAAAGTTTTATTTTTATGTATCCCGAAAAATAATGTTTTGTCTACTATGCCTCTACAGAATTTATTCTCTAGAAGAAAACTAGTTAAAGTCTCATATCATGCTCTAGGAGCTTGTTTGAGACCATAAAGAGCTTTCTTAAGCTTAAATACAAAAGAGGATTGAGTTGGAGAGATGAAACCTGGTAGTTGTTCCACATAGACTTCTTCTTTGATTTCTCCATTCAGGAATGCACTTTTTACATCCATTTGATAAACCTTGAATTTCTTGTATGCTGCAAATGCAAGAAAAATTTTGATTGATTCAAGTCTTGCAACTGGTGCAAAAGTCTGATCATAATCAATTCCTTCTTCTTGTGAGTATCCTTGAGCTACCAGTCTAGCTTTGTTTCTCACAATATTTCCATCTGCATCTAGCTTATTCCTGTAGATCCACTTAGTTCCAATGACTGGATGGTCTTTTGGTCTAGGAACCAAATCCCATACTTTGTTTGACTCAAACTGATTGAGTTCCTCTTGCATAGCAATGATCCAGTTGGGATCTTGTTCTGCATCTTGTAGAGATTGAGGTTCAATCTGAGAGAGAAAACATGTGTGCATCATGTTCTGATTTACTTGATTCCTTGTTTGCACACCTGCTGAAATATCTCCAATCACTTGTGATATTGGATGATCTCTAACTGTGATGTGGTCCACAGTTGGAGCTGGTTCAGCAATAATTTCCACTTCGGGAATTTGTTCAGCTGCTATATCCTGTGGAGGATTATCTGCTGTTATCTGTACTGAATTTTCAGCAAAATCTGGGAGATTTTCTTTTTCACTCTCTTCATCATTCTGTTGTTCAGGATTCAGAATTCCTTCTTTATGTAGAGCTAATTGATCTAGCTGCTCACTTAATATAGTACCTGCAGATTTTCTATGATAGAAGGAATCTTCTCCTTGTAAAACATGTTAGTTTCATCAAAAGAGACATGCATAGATTCTTCTATTTTAAGAGTAGATTTATTATAGATCCTATATGCTTTACTGACAAGTGAATAACCTAAGAAAATTCCTTCATCTGATTTTGGTTCAAATTTCCTAAGGTATTTCTTATCATTATTGTGAATGAAACATCTACAGCCAAATACTCTAAAATAGTTAACTTTAGGTTTCTTCCCTTTAAGTAATTCATAAGGAGTCTTTCCCTTAAGTTTGTGTATCAAACTTCTATTCAGAACATAATTTGCTGTGCTAACAGCCTCTGCCCAAAAGGATAGGGGCAAATTAGCATCTACAAGCAATGTTCTTGTTGATTCAATTAGAGTCCTATTTTTCCTTTCAACTACCCCATTTTATTGAGGAGTTCTAGGAGCTGAGAAACAATGCCTGATACCTTCCATCTCACAGAATTCTTGCATAAGAAGAGACTCAAACTCAGTACCATGATCACTTATGATCAATGCAACTATAGTAGAGTACTCAATCTGTATGCTCTTAAGAAAGTCTGTAAGAACTTTAAAGTTATCTGACTTTTCTCTCAAAAAGAACACCCAAGTGAATCTAGAGAAGTCATCTACAATAACTAGAGTGTAAGACTTCCCCCTAAACTCTTTATTGTTATAGGTCCAAAAAGGTTCATATGTAGCAAATATAAGATTCTAGGTGAATCACTTTTAGATAATGATTTAAAGCTATTTTTAGTTTGCTTGCCTAGTTGACATGCCCTACAAAGACCTTCTTTCTTGTAAGAACCTAAGGGTAAACCTCTAACAAGATTGTCCTTAGATAATTTAGCAATGGTCCTAATGTTTACATGTCCTAATCTCTTATGCCAAAGTTCACTAGATTTGCTTAAATCACTAAATAAACAAACTTCTGAAGTAGATGAATTGAAATTCACTAAATATATATTACCCTGCCTAATACCTGATAAAACAATAATATTATTAGCAGATTTAATAAGGCATTTCAATTTATTAAATGTTACCTGATACCCTTCATCACATAATTGACTTATGTTGATAAGGTTATGCTTCAGTCCCTTTACATAAGCTACCTCTTTGAAGGTCACTTCTCCAACCTTGACTTTTCCATAGCCTTTGGTCTGTCCACAGTTGGAGTCTCCAAATATGACTTTTGGTCCAAGCTTTGCCTTGAAATTGTTCAGATCTGCCTTGTTCCCTGTCATATGTTTTGAACATCCACTGTCCAAATACTATTTTTCACTTGTTCTTGGACAGTTGTGTACCTGCAAAGACATAAACATAAACTAGTTGTTTTTGACCCAGACTACCTTGGGTCCTTTTGTCTTACCACAATACTCAGAAATAATGGACATTTCAGGTTGATCCTTATAGCCTTGTGGATGATATCTCCTTGGAGGTATAATCCATTCAGTAAAAGGATTCTTAGTGTGTTTAGAATTAGAATTCCTGAAATTCTGTGTATAGTATCTGTTCGACAAATTTGGGTAAATTCGTCGACCGTCGTTCGACGAATGTACATGATTTCGTCGAACGCCATCCATGTAATTACTATACTGAAAATCTGTTTTCAGTTTTCGTCGATCTCCGTTCGACAGATTGAAATCTTTTTGTCGAGCTCCATTCGACGAATTCTTCTGAATTCTTTTATTCTTAACAGACTTGCTTGAAATGACTTTATTTGCTTCTACAACCTCTATGCCTTTAGCAGATATGAATTTAATGGGTGTAGATAATATATTCTTCTTAATCAGATGTGTCTCACTTGATGAGGCACCCAAGCCCAGCTTGATATTAAGTCTAGCATTTACTGTGCTTGTTATGTCCATCAGTTTGATGCTTCTCCCATTTAGGGATTCTTTAAACTTCTTGGCTTCAGACAACTTGTTCTCAATGAGAACAATCTGTTCCCTGGAGGCAGCCAAATCTTTCTTAAGATTTTTATTTTCTTCACTTATATTATTCATCTCAGCTAGCTTACTTCTGAGTGAGATTATTTCTTTCTCAGATTTCAGTAAGTCTAAGCAAAGCACTTTGAATTCAGCTTTGAATTCAACTGAGGTAAAATCAAAATTGGATAATACCTGATCTGCATCATCTTCTGCTTCAGATTCTGATTTTTCTTCATCAGAGTTGTTGGCTGAGGCATTGATTGCCATCATGCAAAAGTTCTTCTCTTCTTCATAGTCTTCATCATCACTGGATGAAGAAGCATTTCCTGACTCACTGTCTGAGTCATAAATTGCCATCAGACATTGATCATTCTCTTTTGTTTCTTCTTCATCATCTGATGAGCTGGATGATGATTCTGATTCAGTTTCACTCCATGATTCTGCTACAAATCCTCTTCCCTTCTTTTTGTGTTTGTGAGAGGAAGATTTGCTGGGGGTTCTTTTCTCTTCTTTGTCCTTTTTCTTTTCTTTCTTCTGATTTTCTGGACAGTCTGGTGCAATATGTCCAGGTTTCCTGCAACTAAAACATATAATTTCTGTAGAATTATTTTTGTCATACCTTGGCTTTTCATAGCTTCTGGATGACTTTTTCCTGAAGTCTTTTCTTGCCATCTTGTAGAATCTTTTGGCAAATAGACTCATTAACTCTTCATCTTTTGGAGTCTTTTCTTCTTCTGCATCAGCTGCTTTGAAAGCTATGCTCTTTTCTTTCTTTGTTGCTGGAGATGAAGTGGATGCTTCAGCTTCCCTGGATTTAATGAGCTGCTCATAGGATTTGAGCTTTCCCAACAATACTTCAGTGGTAATCTCATTGAGGCTTCTGGCTTCCTTGATTGGCCAGATTCTAGAATCCCATGTGCTGGGGAAGCACATTAAGATCTTGTCATTGACCTCAGTGATAGAGATCTCTTTATCCAGAGATTTCAGCTCATTAATTATGAGACTGAGTCTGTTATGCATGTCAGCTACTATTTCTGTTTCTCCTTTCTTGAAGTTTTCATACAGAGAGATCAAGTGTGATCTTCTGTCTTTTCTTTCATCTGCAGAACCTGCAACCATATTACTTAGTGAGATCCAAATCTCTCTAGCTGAAGTACATTCAACCACTTTTTGAAATATGTCATCAGACATAGTTTGAGCCAAAATGTTCATGGCTTTAGCATCTGCACTTCTTTGCTTCTTTTGTGTTTCTGTCCATTCAGGAGGTGGGACAGCAGTGTTGTCTGTTGTTGCTTCAGTGCTTGTTGATGCTGTAGGTGCTGGAGGCCCTGTCAGAATAACATTGAAAATCTCTTCATCAATAGAGTTCTTATAAAGCCTAATCTTTGCTTTCCACAGTGCAAACTTGCTAAGATTGCACATAGGAGGTCTTGTGCTTGAATACTCCTTGTTTTGTGCCATGAGTTTTTAACAGAAAATAAATAAACAAAAACTCTAAAATAATTTAAGATCTAATTGATCTTTATGATCCAGGTGTTAGCCTGAAAATAAGATCAACAGCCCTCTGATACCAATTGAAAGTGGAGGTTAGATCTTAAATTAACTCTAGAGGGGGGGGGGGGGGGGGGGGTGAATAGAGTTTAAAAACTTTTCCCTTAGTTTTATAGCGGAATTAAAAATAATGTAATATATATGTGTAAACAGTGTGAGATATAAAACAAAGTAAATAAAATAGGTTGAGTAAAACCACACAGCACAGCACAAAGAAATAGACAATCACAGAAGACACGAGGAATTTATAGTAGTTCCCCAAAAACCTGGGTACGTCTACTCTTCTACCACACTTGGTAGGATCCACTAGGAATTTTTGATAAGGTGCCCTCACACCAAGGGATTTTTGATAAGGTGTCCACACACCAATGTGAGTTTGATCAGGTGCCCAAATCACCGATAAGCTTTTGATAAGGTGCTTAAAAACCAAACAAGGATTTTTTGATAAGGTGTCTTGCCACCAGTGAGTTACACTTTTTAAGGGAGTATTAACCCTGTACAGAATGGAATGGAGAGGGGTTTAAGTGTTCTTCTCTGTCAAGATGTATAGAGAAGAATCTAGTGGATTTGATGTTGAAATGCTCCTCTGTCTGATAAGGATTTGTTTGACAGTAGATGTTGCTGGAGCTTTTCTTGAAGAACTAATCTGCCTGTAGCTGATTAAATTGAGAGAACAAGTTCTCCAATTTGTTGTTGCTCTTTTGAAGATCTGAATGCTTGTTCTTCTTCTTCTTTCTTTCTTGAATCTTGCAGTAGGAAAATACTGAGTGGTGGAGTAGCTGTTCTCAGAAAGTATGTGCTGCTAAAAGAAAAGAAGATGAAGTTCTTTGCTCTGAATAATGCTTAGCAGGAAGAAGATGATGATCCGTTCTTTTATTTTTCCTGTATATCTCTTTATATCTGTTCTGTCGACTTCCTATACAGCAAATATGTAAAGTATTCTATTTTATTTTATCTGCCGTATAAACTTGAGCATAATCTGCTGTATATCTTCTCCCTTTTCAAAAATCTGACAACTATTAAATGCAGATCCCTTATATTAAGGGATATAATATATCTGAAAAGATAATCTGGGAACAGTACAACTGCACGCCGTAATCTCTTTCCTTTTTCCACGATTTGTCCTTTTCTGCTGGAAGTGTCAACGGCTATAACTTAAATAATAATGAAATATGTTTCCTTACTTGATCTGATTGGAAAGAGCCGTTGCCTTCGTCGATCTGAGCTTCAGTAAAGAATTTGTCGAGCTCTGGCTGGAATCTGTCGAGCGCTGGCTAAGATCTGTCGAGCGCTGGCTGAGATCTGTTGAGCGCTGACAGCCATTTGCCGAGCGCAGGATGGAAATCTATCGAGCGCTGGCAGCCATCTGTCGAACGGTGGCATCCATTTGTCAAACGCAGAGATGGCTTAATTTCGCCGACCGCTTCCTTGATATTTCGTCGATCGCCGTCCGACGAATGCTGAGTGCCGTTCGACAAATGTTGAGCGTCGTTCGACGAATGCTGAGACTTAATAAAATTTCTAGTTCTAACGGCCAAATTTTTTCCTAAGCTCGTGACCCATAAACTATACATTGGGGTCAACTTGTCCTTAGTTAACATATAGTGATCCTAGCCCAAATCACAAATAGGGTTGTTCCAACATATACTTTAGTGATTGTTGATGATCACTCAAAATATACATGGGTATTCTTCCTTAAGAAGAAATCTGATACTTTAGATATCTTCATAAACCATGTCAAGACAATCCAGAATGAACTGCAATGTACTGTGGTCAAAACTAGAACTGACCGTGGTACAAAATTTCAATCTGGGGCCATGACAAAGTTTTGTCAAGAATTTGGTATCACCCAAGAATTCTCCTCCTCAAGGACTCCACAACAAAATGGTGTGGCTGAGAGGAGGAATAGGACCTTGATAGAAGATGGGAGAACATTGCTAAGTGACTCCTCACTTCCAGAATATTTCTGGGCTGAGGCAGTCAATACTATTTGTTATGTTCTCAATAGAGCTTCCATCAATAAGGCCCATGGAATAACCCCCTATGAGATTCTAAAAGGAAGACAACCAACAATTTCATACTTTAGAATCTTTGGTTGCAAATGCTATATTTTAAATAATGAAAAATCTCAATTAACAAAGTTTGCTGAAAAATGCAATGTTGGGGTTCTTGTTGGATATACCTCACATAATAGATCTTATAGAGTATTCAACAAGAAGACTCAAGTTTTAAAAGGGTCTATGCATGTTGTATTTGATGAGATCAGACTACTTTATAAGGGCTGGTAAAGTTCTCCTAGTTTGACAGGTAATGAACAGATGATGCAAGACATACCCAACACCAGCATAATCTATTCAGATGATGTTGTTCCTGAAGATGAAGATCAGTAGGCTGTTGAAGAACCTGCTGCTCCAGAAGAAGAGCTGAAGATTGCTGACAGATTGTCTGCAGCAAATAGGCACTCGAGGGATCATCCAAGAGACCAGATAATTGGAGGTGAGAACCAAAGGGTGGTCACCAGAAGCAGGGCTCGCAATAAAGCTCTATTCTTGAGCTTTCTTTCACAGATGGAGCCCAAGAATTTTGAAGAAGCAAATCAATACACCTTTTGGATTCAAGCAATGCAAGAAGAGCTGCTACAATTCAAATGGTGCAAGGTATAGAAGTTGGTGTCAAAACCTCAAGAACACAACATCATTGACACCAAATGGATCTATAGAAACAAGCTAGATGAGAATGGCATCATCATCAAGAATAAGGCTAGACTGGTGGCCAAAGGATACATGCAAGAAGAAGGTATTGACTATGATCAAACATTTGCCCTAGTTGCAAGGTTAGAAGCAATAAGGCTGTTTCTTGCCTATGTTGCCCACAAGGGGTTCAAAGTATACCAGATGGATGTCAAGTCAGCCTTCCTAAATAGAGATTTAAAAGAAGAGGTATATGTGGAGCAGCCCTCAGATTTTGTTCATCCAACTCTATCCTCTCATGTCTATTTACTTAGGAAAGCATTATATGGTATAAAGAAAGCCCCTAGGGCTTGGTATGAGACCTTGTCTAGCTTTCTCATCAAGAACAAGTTCTTGAGGGGAAAGATAGACCGTACATTGTTTCTTAGGGAAACAAATGGCAAATGTCTTCTAGTCCAAATTTATGTTGATGACATAATCTTTGGGTCTACTGATGACAACCTTTGCAAAATGTTTGCCAACCTAATACAAGGGGGGTTTGAGATGAGCAGCATGGAAGAGCTCAAGTACTTTTTAGGCCTCCAAGTGAAACATTCTGATGAGTGGATATTCATCTCTCAGACCAAGTACACTAGAGAGCTTATCAAGAAGTTTGGGATGGAATCTACTTCCACCATGAAGACTCCCATGAGTTCCAACATTTCCCTGGATAAGGATGAGAAGGGTAAGCCTTTTAATGAATCCATGTACAGGTGCATTATTGGATCCCTGTTGTATCTGACTGCTAATAAACCAGACATTATGTATGTTACATGTGTTTGTGCTAGGTACCAAGCATGCCCTAAGGAATCTCACTACTCAGATGCAAAGAGGATTTTGAGATACCTTAAAGGCAGCCAACATCTTGGCCTTTGGTACCCTAAGAACAATGATTTTGAACTGACTGGCTTTTCAGATGCAGATTTTGTAGGATGCAAAGAAGATATGAAAAGTACAAGTGTGACTTGTCAATTCCTAGGAAGGAGGTTGATCTCTTAGAGCAGCAAGAAGCAGACCAGTGTGGCTATATCCACTGCTGAGTCTGAATATATAGTTACAGGGAGCTGCTGTGCACATTTATTATGGATACAACATCAGCTAGAGGATTACAACCTCAAGGTAAGTCACTATCCATTGTATTGTGACTCATCTAGTGCTATCTCTATTGCTAATAATCCTGTCTCTCTTAGCAGGACTAAGCATATAGAGATAATGTATCATTTTATTAGAGAGCATGTAGAATATAAAAATATCTGCCTTGAATTTGTCCCCACTGACAATCAAATAGCTGAAATCTTTACAAAGCCATTAGATGAGCCTAAATTTAATGGTTTCAAAATTAAGCTAGGAATGCTGAACTTAGAATAGGGTTCAACATTTCATTTTGTCTACCATATTTGTTGTATTATTTCCTAAGCTTGGCTAGAAAATAACAATGCCTTAGAACATTTAGTGACATGATTAGGGGGAAGAATAATCCAATTTATAATGAGTCACTGTTTGGCTATAAGGTCAGCTAAAACAGCTGAGAAAGTTTCAGCTAAACCGCTGAGAATGCTGAGAAAGTCTCAGTTAAACCGCTGAGACGATTAACAGGCTCAGCGGTTTGACATTACCTTGTCCCAGCGGGTTGTCACCCCATCTCAGCTGTTCCGCTGAGACGGGCTCGTGCAATTAAATATTGTCTTAATTAAAAATTCAGTAATAAACAATCAAGTAAATTGATAAGTCAAATCAACTTCTGTAATTAGGGAAAATCTAAACCAAACCTCTATAAATAGAACAATGTTGATTAAATAAATTTACAAACCCTTACACCCCAGCCGACGAGATGAACCATCTTCCCTCCTGTCTCAGCGACTCCTCTTTTTGAAGAAATGGCGCCAAAAATGTCAAAGGATCTCCAAGATTATTGAAGGTCATATGACTTCAATCAAGGATTATAGTGATAAGTCTGTCTTCATGGTGAAAAATGAAGTAATGACAGAAATTCAATTTATTAAGAAAGAAACCTCTTACCTTAATAAGCAGATGACCAAGTGGTTTGACCTAACAGAAAAGTCAGTTGTAACTCAAAACACAATACTGAGATCAATGGAGAAGCAACTTCAACTATCTGAGCAAGACATGACATATGTCAAGAACTATGTGAGTAAGACTGATGAGGTCATAGAGAAGGCCTCCAATCATATTGAAGAGTATGTATGGACTACTGCAACAACAATGATTGGAGAGGCAGAAAAGATGAAGGATGAGTTAAAATCAGATCTGGAAAATTCCTTCCAAACCTTATCTGGGTCTGTTGCTGCTGCCTCCCAAAGCTTGGAACAAAAATTGGTTGAAGAAGCTAGAAAGGGGGAGGTGGCCAATGCTGAAACCAATTCTAAGTTGGCCCTCAAAGTTCTACAAGGAACAAGAATAACACTAAACCTTCCTCTGCTGGACAATTTCAGAAAAGAAGATTTTGATTTTGAAGCTCAAGCAAAGATAACACAAGATGTTCAGCTTGCAACAAGAAGAAAAAGAGAAGGTGACATGCTTGCAGAAGAATTCATGGCCAAAACTAGAAAAAAGCAGGGCAATGACCCTGATTATGAGCATTGGAGTGATGACTCTAAAAGCATTATTATGAATGCTTGGCTGAAACATGGCCTGATCTGCAAAGACATTAACAGGATATACCCTGCAGAAGAATGGATAAAGCATCTTGAGAGGAATTCCCAGAGGGAAAGGGTCTTCAAAGAAAATCTTGTAAGAAAGAACAATCTAAAGAGGATGCCTTCAAGATACATTCCTAAGCCATATCTTTACTTCAAGAGGCAGAAGAACAAGAGAAGTTAGCTGAAATGAAAGTTGTTGCTGCAGGAAAGGAGGCTGCTGCTAAAGATGTTGAATGCTCTAGTTCAACAAAGAAAAGAAAAACTTGAACTAATGGATTTAACTTTTCATAAAAAGCAAATGTAAAATGAATCATGTATTAACATTCTGTCATTAATGAATTTGATAATTATGTTGAAATGATAGCTTGTGTTAATAGGCCAACATTAGTCAAGCTTAATATTGTTCTATATTAATGCTTTATATATTCTGTGTTTGTATATATGTAGTTAACAATATTATTGTTGTGTTTAACAATGTTATTGTTATGTGGTCATGACTATTATTCATAATCTATCATGACATCCTCTATAATGCCTATTTTCTATTAACAATTACTTGTTATGATATCATGACTGCTATTTCATATATTGTCATTGTTGAAACCGTCAACCGGTCTCTTGAGTTCGGACCCACCGGGGGGTGTAGCCTTCGCCTACTTCTCCCTCACTGAACTCTCCTAACTTCGGATGGAAAAACTGGAACAGACCCAAGGCTGTAGCGAGGAGGTCCCGCCACACACCCGGAAGATCTTAGAGAGCTTCCCCTCCCAAACCAATTCTCAGCCGTAAATCCGCCTATTGGTTTTACTAATCGCACTCCAAACTGGTCTGCTAACATCCTAAGTCCGCTGTTCTGGAGGGCTATTGGCAGCCCACAAGGGGGCATTTAGGTAATTTCACCTCAAAGCCATCTGGGCGAGTGGTCCATGAAGGCACCACTCGCCAGGATCCTTTCCCATCATGGTTCGTCGGGCGAATAGTTTACGAGGTCATCACTCACCATGTGTTCGACTCGCTTGCTGTCCGAGATCTTGGGCTCTCTCGAACCATCTGCCATGATGCCTATGCGAGTGGCCCGCAAGTGCGAGTCTCACTCGCCCAAAGATCTCTTAGACTCCTGTCCCGTTCCTTGCCCTGTCACCTGGCCCCTTGGGGCCCACTAGACCCACTCGGTGAATACGGGGTTGTACACAATCCCCGCTCTTTGCGAGCGAGTCCTACGCTCAGAAAGAAAAGTCCAACCCCAGTATTCGGCGAGTGCTTTACTGACCTGGAGGGAATCTTTTTGGTGGGGCCCTCCACTTAGCTATAAATACTGCCCCAGTTGTTGTCTTTTGGTTGCCCATCTTCCAATCAATGTTCCTCATTTTCTCTCTCAGAGCACTCACCATGACGTTCATGAAGCCGACGCCACGGCCTCTTTCGGAAGGAATGATGGCTCGTCTCGCCGGCTCGCAGGGAGGGACTGCTCCCAAGAACACTCGAACGCCCCCTGGCTCTCTTCAGCAAGAGACCCCTCCAAGCCCTACAGGCTGAAGAAGGCCAAGACAGTCTGGCAGGACCGGGGGGAGAGGGAGTCGGCGTCTGAAACTCCCCCTTTTTGGCATTCCTCCTGTCAATACCAACGAGGTAACGCAATGCATCTCGCTTTCGAGGTTGATTATGATGTGCGACTGACCTTCGCCTCTCTTACCATTTGCAGGATCTGTCGATGACCGAAGGTGGTCCTGGGCTCAATCAGGCGAGTGTGGCCATTCCTCCTCCTGCTCTCGTGAATGCCCCTCCGACTCAGGAGCCCGTCCTTCTCGGCACCTCTGTCGAAGCCCTGTCCTCGCTTGGTGTGCATTTTGTTGCCCTCTCGCTTGCTTTTTTCTTTTCTCGCAACTCTTCTGACTTAGGCTCTCGCAACCCCTACCTTTGGGACCTTCGGGACCACGGGTTTGCCCCCTCCCTTTCGCACTTCTACTGTCTCGGATTCTACCAAGAGTCCCCCTGCCCCTGAGCGGGAACGCCCAGCGAGGAAGAGTCCCGTGCCCAACTCTCATGCTGCGGACCTGGCCGTCACTTCCGCTGCGGCCGACCAGGTGCACCGCCCCGGGAAGGGGAAATCCTTCCACCTCCCAGACCAACCATTCGTAGGACAACCCAGCACTTCTCGCCGGTCTCCGGTAGAAGAATACGTACCTGGTCAGTTATCTCCTTCCGCAGAGTTAGCGGCTTATCCCTGAGAGAGGTCTAATCTCTGCTTTTGTAGGCTTTCGCCAGATCCCGATCACCGACCCCTTAGAGGAGGAGGGGTTGATCTCGCCTCCCCCCTCCCCCAGCTACATCTCTGAATTCCTTGGCGACCACGAGGATGCCCGTACTATGAAGGAGCTGATGACAGAGCTTTTCAGCAAGCTGATATGGATGCAACGAGATCAAGCCAACATGACAGAGGAGCACCGGGAGTCCTTCGAGCGTCGGATTAGCATCCTCAAGCGAGACTACGGGCACCTGGTCGGGGAGATGGAGCGCTAGGGGGGCGGGTGCGAAGAGACCTCTCCTGGGAGGCACATCGCGCGGGCTAGGGATCAAATGCGCTTGATCAGCCAAGAGCTGACCGCAGTCAGCGCGTTTCACTGCCTGCGAGTGCCTCCAAGGACAGGGAGGCGAGGCCGGGGTCAATGGCGGTGGGATTAGTACTAAGCCTACCAGCTCTTGCTCCCTGCGTTCTCCCGTATCCCTGCTATTTCTTCCATTCTATTTCCTTTTTCTTTTTTGCACCGGACTAAGGCGAGACCTTTTATGTCTCGCTTTCCGCTATTTTTCAGAATGATGCTTTGCGATTGTTTTCGCTCTCGTGTCATTTGATTCGAATTTTGCAGGAAAGGTCTCGCGTACTGCTTTCGCCTTCAGTATGAGGTCGGGTTCAGGTGGGTGGTTCAGATCCCGAGGTGCTAAGAAGTCGCGGGGGCTATCCGCACCCCACGCGCAAATTATTTCAGTCATTTTTCTCCTTTTTTTCTATAAATAGTTCATTCAACCACCGTCATTATTGCGCTTTCATCTCTCTCTTCTCTTTTGCTCTCGTGAAACCACTCGCCCTTCTCTCTACTCTTTTGCTCTCGCGAGATCACTCCACTCCTACACGATGCCAAAAGAAGCGGATGGTAAGGCTAACTGTGCCCAAGCTTTCGCCAACCAAGACTTTGAGACCTGCGATCTCTCGGAGGAAGATTTCAACCAGGCCATCGCGGATTTCGTCCCGCCAGGTTTCGTCGGGCGCCTCCCGGGGAGCCGGGATTGCATCAACCAGTTCTCGCCCGACATACTCGCAATCCCCCTTGAACACTTTGAGGTAGGGCTTCGCCTCCCGCTGTGGCCAGAGGTGCGCCTGACCCTGCGCTATTTCGGGGTAGTCCCCGCGCAGATCAATCCCAACTCCATCGCCATGCTGGTAGCATTCGCCTGCTATCTGCGCGAGGAGGGGATTGAGTTCTCGCTCTCGGTCTTCTGCAAGCTCTTCACCTTCAGGGCCACTCGCGGAGTGGCGTTCTTCTCTGGGCAGAGCCCCCTTAACGTGACCGGCACCATCAATAAGAACCATGACTGGGTTCGGCGGTTCATCTTTGTCACGGGGAAGTTTGGCAACGTGCCACTCGCACCTGTGCAAGAGGACAAGTCGACCTTCCAGCCTCCAACGCTGGGAGGGTTCGAGGCTAAGCTCCACACCTTCCTCCTAAAGCACGACATGGATGTTGTGCACTTGCGAAAGCACGTCGGCTCGCTGCCGGTGGTCTCGTCGGGAGAAGGTAAGCCAAATTACTTCGATCAGAGTTCTCGCTCTTTTTACGCTCGCTTCCGCTTGTTTTAGCTGACCTTTTGAACACAGGGCTTCGGAGCCTCCCCCTTCATCCGCCGAATGCAAATGTGGGGATCCCTCCTGCCGACGCTCTCACCCGCACACAGTCTGCTGCCGCGGTATGCCGTGAGAACCCGCTTCCCGCGAAGTCCAGTGGGCAAAAGCCGAAGCTGAAGCGGAAGCCTAACGCGGTTCCGAGTCCTTCCGCCAAGCGGGTGAAACCCTCCACTGCTGATAAGGGCAAAGCGATCGTGGAGGATGTCCCGGGCTTGAGTGCTCCCGCGGCTGGAGTCTTGGCCGTCCAGCCCACCGCTGCGCCAACGACGATCTTTTCGGGGCCGGTGCTGAGAGGTCACCAAAATTTTCCTCTCGGCGATAAATACGCCGATCTCGCCGGCGAGCCCCTTGTTCACTGGGACCGGCGGGCCAACCGGGTCTCCATTTCCACCCTCCCTCCGTCCTGGATGGAGAAGGAAACCATCAGTGGCCACGCTTATGGCCTCTCATATGCGCTTTACAGCCGCGAGGGCGCTTCTACCTTCGACACCGAGTCGACGCAAAATCTCGCGCATGAGGCCGTGAGGGCTATGATGCGGGCCCATGAGCTGACCCATATGTCCTCTCGCCAGGGTATGATGCTCGCGTGGAACATCGTTGAGGCCGAGAAGACCCGTTCTATTGCAGCCTCCGAGGCCGCGGCCGCGAAGCAACAACTGGCCGCTGCCGAGGCCCTTCTCGCTAGCCGCCCGAGCCGAGAGGTAACCCACTCCTCTTCTTGCGCCTTGAGTTCTCTCTTTACTCTCTTCCTTACCTGCGCACTAACCTTCTTTTTGCTTGCAGGACGTAGCCAACTACGATACCTTGCTCGTGCGGTCTCGCATCCTCGAAGAGCAAAATACGGCGCTGGAGGCCGAGAACCAGAGGCTGTGAGATGCTGCCGCTCGGTCACCTACCGCGGAGAGGGAAACTCGGCACCTCTACTACAATGCCGAGTTTGAAGGGCTAATGCAGAGGACTGCCCAGGGAGTGGCGGAGCACGCGTTGGATGTGCTGCGGAGGGCCGGCTTCTTGAAGGAAGACGGTGAGAGAATCCTTGCCCGTTATGTACTCCCAGAGCTCTTCGCCCCGATCGATGCCGCGGATGAAGCTGGCGACGGGCAAGATCATGGAGGCCTCTCCTCTCCGAGCAACGGGTACTCTGACGATGAGGTCGATGACCCTTGAAAATTCCTTCTTTCTTTTGTTGTAATGCGAGAGCCTTTTGTAATTTTATGGCGAAATAGAAAGTAATACTTTTGTTGTCGTTCGTGGTCTTAGTTACCGATGCACATCTCTTTTTCTACACTTCTCGTTATCGTCGCTCGGCAGCTCGCGTACTCGTATGCCCTTTCGCGACTTAGACGATTTCATTGATTTCTGCCGGGAGCGAAACTGCTGCGTGGACCCGCTACATCTCGCATACTTCTCGCATCCCTTGGGACTGCTAACCCTCCGTCGCGCATTCATCGGGCGAATGCCTTTTTCGTATAACCCCATTCGCGGGCGAGTGATCCTTGTGGTGGACATCACTCTCCACTTCGGTACCAAGACTCACCTTGTGATCATCTTCCTTCTTAGGTCCTTCATTTATTACCTTTCCTTTTCCCGGGCCAGCCTTTGAACCTTCGGAACCTGCCACCGAGTGAGCCTTCGGCCCTGCCAGCTAGGTGAGAGCCTGGTCAGCGGGTCTGCTCGGGGCCTACCTTTGAACCTTTGGAACCTGCCACCGAGTTAGCCTTCGCCCCTGCCAGCTAGGTGAGAGCCTGGTCAACGGGTCTGCTTGAGGCAAACCTTTGAACCTTTGGAACCTGCCACCAAGTGAGCCTTCGGCCCTGCCAGCTAGGTGAGAGCCTGGTCAGCGGGTCTGCTCGGGGCCAACCTTTTAACCTTTGGAACTTGCCACCGAGTGAGCCTTCGGCCCTGCCAGCTAGGTGAGAGCCTGGTCAGCGGGTCTGCTCGGGGCCAACCTTTAAACCTTGGGAACCTGCCACCGAGTGAGCCTTCGGCCCTGCCAGCTAGGTGAGAGCCTCGTCAGCGGGTTTGCTCAGGGCCAACCTTTGAACCTTTGGAACCTGCCACCGAGTGAGCCTTCGGCCCTGCCAGCTAGGTGAGAGCCTGGTCAGCGGGTCTGCTCGGGTCCAACCTTTGAACCTTGGGAACCTTCCACCGAGTGAGCCTTCGGCCCTGCCAGCTAGGTGAGAGCTTGGTCAGCGGGTCTGCTCGGGGCCAACCTTTGAGC
Source organism: Dactylorhiza incarnata (assembly GCA_033032865.1). NCBI lineage: Eukaryota > Viridiplantae > Streptophyta > Magnoliopsida > Asparagales > Orchidaceae > Dactylorhiza > Dactylorhiza incarnata. The sequence goes on from JAWHQI010001631.1 coordinate 57,324, forward strand.
CTTTGGAACCTGCCACCGAGTGAGCCTTCGGCCCTGCCAGCTAGGTGAGAGCCTGGTCAGTGGGTCTGCTCGGGGCCAATCTTTAAACCTTGGGAACCTGCCACCGAGTGAGCCTTCGGCCTTGCCAGCTAGGTGAGAGCCTGGTCAGCAGGTCTGCTCAGGGCCAACCTTTGAACCTTGGGAACCTGCCACCGAGTGAGCCTTCGGCCCTGCCAGCTAGGTGAGAGCCTGGTCAGCGGGTCTGCTCGGGGCCAACCTTTGAACCTTTGGAACCTGCCACTGAGTGAGCCTTCAGCCCTGCCAACTAGGTGAGAGCCTGGTCAGCGGGTCTGCTCGTGGCCTACCTTTGAACCTTCATCATCATCACGCCAGTTATCATACCGCACACTTATATAAGAAATCAAGTTGTAAAGCAAAGTATTCTTATTACATGGGCTTAAGGATAGAAACGCTTTAAGTCATCACCACTCCACGTGTGATCGAGGGACTCGCCCTCCACATTTTGGAGGCGGTACCCCCCTGACTTCAATGCTTCTCCTATGACATAGGGGCCCTCCCAATTGGGATTGAGCTTTCCTACCATGGCTGACCTTCCGGACGCGTCGACCTTTTTCATCACAAGGTCACCCTTCTCGAATTGTTTGATCCTGACATGCTTGTCAAAGTATTTGGCCATCCGCCGCTTGACCTCTTCTTGAAGAATGGCTGCGAGATCTCAGACTTCCTCGATCAGGTCCAAGGAGAGCCGCAACTCCTCCTCGTTTCATGTTCTCCATTCTTCATCCCCATCAGAGACGGCCCTTACCCGCGGCGTCCTGACTTCAAATTCTACGGGAATGACGGCCTCGCAACCATGAGAGAGCTTGAAGGGGGTCTCTCCAGTGGCGGTGTTGGGGGTAGTCCTTAGAGCCCATAGGACCGAGGGGAGTTTCTCCGCCCAGTTCCCCTTCAAGCTTTCCACCTTTTTCTTGAGTAGGTTCACTATGACCTTGTTTGCCGCCTCCACTTGCCCGTTGCTCCCGGGGTGATGGAAAGATGCGAACCTGAGGTCTATCCCCAGCTGGCTGCAGAAACTGATGAACTCCTCGCTGGCAAACTGCGGACCGTTATCTGTGACTATGGCTTGTGGGAGCCCATGTCGACAGATAATCTCTCCCCATACAAAGTTGCGGACTACCTGGGAAGTGACCTTAGCTAAAGCCTTGCCTCCAACCACTTCGAAAAGTAGTCAATCATAACCATGAGAAATCTTCTTTGCCCACTGGCCTGGGGGAAAGGTCCTACCAGATCCATCCCCCATATGGCAAAGGGCCAGGGTGCGGTGATGCTCCTTAGCCTCTGAGCTGGAAAAAGTTGAAGTGGGGCGAACAGCTGGCACTTTCGACATTGTTTGGCGAACACCGCCGCATCCCTGCTCAGGGTCGGCCAGAAGTATCTCTGCCTCATTATCCTTGCTTCCAACGTCCTGCTCCCCGAGTGACTGACACATTCGCTAGAGTGAACCTCCTACAAGACTCTTGGGGCTTCTTCCTCTGAGACGCATCTCGCCAAGAGTCCGGAGAGGGTCTTCCGATACAAGTCCCCTTCATGAAGCACGTAGTAGGCAGACTTATATCGAAAGCGTCTTTGATCTGGGATCTCTTCTGGAAACTCACCCATTGCCAGAAAGGTCATGAAAGGATCCTTCCACGAGCGGCGTTGTTCTATGTCCATGAGCTCCCCTTCCTATTTTGAAGGGCGAAACAGATCTATCAAAGTTCCTCTGACCCGAGGGCCGGACTTGGCCAGCCGATCTGCCTGGATGCTTTCCTCCCTTGGTACGTGCCTGACGGAGAAGGTTTTGAATACCCCAATGAGACCCCTTACTTTGGCCAGATACTTCACGAGGGTGGGTTCTCTTGCCTCGAACTCACCCTTGATTTGCGAGGCTACCACCATCGAGTCCGTGAGAACTTCCACGTCGTGAACCCCCAACTCCTGAGCCAGACGTAGGCCGACGATCACTGCCTCGTATTTCGCCTAGTTGTTGGTGACGGGGAAATGTATTACCAGAGTTTGTTCGATTTTCATTCCATGAGGGCTTTCCAACACCGCCCCTCCTCCTAAGGAATTCTTGCCTGACGCCCCATCGACCAATAGCTTCCAAGGGATGTGATGAAGAACTTGGTCTTCCTCCATTTCGACCACATAGTCTGCCATGAAATCCGCGACCGCTTGAGCCTTCATTGACAATCGGGGGACAAAAGTGATGTCGAATTCACTTAACTCCACTGACCATTTCGCGAGTCTTCCCGAGTGTTCCACCCCCTCAAAGATTTTGCGAAGGGGATGGTCAGTCACCACCTGGATCGAGTGGGCCTGGAAATATGGCCTGAGCTTCCTGGCCGAGATGACTAGAACGAAGGCCAGCTTCTCCAAAATTGGGTATCGGAGTTCTGCCTTCTTCAAAACCCTGCTTACGTAGTAAATGGGCAGCTGCTTCTTGCCGTCTTCCCGGACCAACACGGAGCTTACAGCTTCAGCCCCGACTCCAATATATAAGGATAGATTCTCTCCCTCCTTGGGACCTTGGAGTAGCGGAGCTTTGGAGAGCTAGCTCTTCAGGGCATGGAAGGCCCCCTCACATTCCCCCGTCCATTCGAACTTCTGGCTACCGCGCAACACCCTGAAGAAGGGGGAGCATTTCTCTCTAGCCCGGGAGAGAAACCTACTCAACCCCGCGAGCTTCCCAGTGAGACGTTGAACTTCCTTAGTATTTTGCGGCGATTTCAACTCCATTATGGCTTTGACCTTGTCCGGGTTAGGCTCTACCCCTGCTGAGGTAAGGAGATGTTCTAGAAACTTTCCCTTGCTGGCTCTGAATACGCACTTCAGGGGGTTTAGCCGCATCTTGTACTTGAGCAGAGTAGTGAAGGTCTCCTCAAGGTCCTGGAGGTGAGAGCTCAAGCTCCTACTCTTCACCATGAGGTCATCTACGTAAACCTCCAAGTTCCTCCCCCTTTGCTCCCGGAAGACCCGGTCCATCATTCTTTGGTACGTCGCCCCTGCGTTCTTTAGTCCAAATGGCATCATCTTATAGCTATATCACCCTTCCCTTGTGATGAAGGAGACGTCTTTGACGTCCGGGGGGTGCATCCTAATTTGGTGGTTACCATAACAACATTGGAGACCCAGCCCAGATACTGGATCTCTGATACGAAGCCTGCCTTGAGGAGCTTCCCTACCTCCTCGCGAATCGGCTCCTCCAACTTTTCAGCGATGGACCTCCTCTTCTGCCTGATGGGGCGGGCTCCTGGCTCGAGGTTGAGGCGGTGGTAGGCCACGTTTGCATCGATGCCTGGCATGTCTGTCGCGCTCCATGCGAAGATGTTCACGCTCCTCTGGATGCATTCCAGCATCCTCTCCCTGTCTTCCGGGCCAAGACCCCCGCTGATCCGCACCTTTTCCACTCTTCCCCTTGGGTGGTGACCTCCATTTCGACCACTTCTTCAGCCGCCTCCAGACGGGCCGACTCTTCCCATCTACCCTTCTCCTCCCTTCCCTCGGGCAGGGTCTTCTCTTCCTCCGAAGCCTGATCCTCCATCGGCTCGACACGCTCCTCCGGAGCCACTTCCTTCTCCCCTCCTGGGATGTTGTTCTCTCCCTTTCCTTCCCTCCTATCTCTACCTAGCTCCTCCGACCCCTTCATCTCCCTATCCACCTTTTCAACCATCGCCATCCAAGAGATGGTGTTGACGACAGTCACATAGCACTACCTCGCCACCTTTGCTTCCCCCCCCCCCCCGGATCCGGACCTGAACTCCTCCGCTATGGAACTTCAAGCACTGATGGAAGGATGAGGGAACGCACCGGAAGGTGCTGATGAGAGGGCATCCAAATATGGCATTGTAGCTGCTTGGAGCGTCAACAATGACGAACCGGCAGTTCCCGGGGACACCTCCCAACGTCACCTGGAGGCCAACTCCTCCCTCGACTTCTTTCCTCTCCCCTGAAAACCCAAACAAGGGTGCATCTGAGGCTTAGACCCTCTTCGCCTCTACTTCTAGCGCGTCAAAGGCCTGGCCTTCTTGAAGATAACATTCACTGAACTCCCGTTATCGACCAAGATTCGGGAGACGGTGAAGTTTTCAATTGCCGCTTGGATCACCAAGGCGTCACAGAATGGGTCTTCAAAGTCTGGCGTGTCCTCCGCCGAGAAGGTGAGCTTCTCCGAAGGGGGGGGGGGGGGGGTGGGAGGTCGATGCGACGCTTCTCCTGAACATCTCCTGGAAGCTTCTCTTGCGAGTCACTTCTATTCCTACCCCACCACGGATCACTCCGACCCCTCCCCTGGATCCTACGTTCGTCCTGTCTTCGCACCTATCCTCTTCATCTCCAGGTAGCACCTCCTCGATCCTCACAGGCCGCTGCTGCTGCTGGCCTCTTCCCCTTACCTCCAAAAATTCTGGGCAGGTGGTCGTCGCATGACCTTCTTCCCGATGAAAGTCACAGTAGGGCAACGCCACCCTGCCCCCTCTTCCTCCTCTTCCTCTTCCTCCTCCTCTTCCTCCTCTTCCTCGGCTTACCGCCATGGCTTGCTCTCGAGGGGGGTGAGGTTGTCTGGGACCTTGCCTCCATCCCAGAACCCTCCCTTCCCCCCTTCGTTGGTGATCTCTTTCCTGTCCTCTCGTCGGTCCTTCCTGGGGCCTCTAAGCCAGCCGTTATTGGGCTCCTGGTACTCCCAATCCCGCTGCTGCCCCCGAAACCTCTGACCTCTGGGTTCTTCCCTTCTTCTTCCCTCCTGGTGCCTCACCTATGGCTCGCTCAGCCTCGCCAACCTCTTTGCAAACTCAGGTTGGCGGCCTCTCCCTCGATCTCCTCCACTGCCCGCTCCATCAGCTCCTCAAAGGATAGAGGGGCCTTTCGCTTTAAATCCATTTTGAAGAACCCCTCCCGTAGCCCCACTATAAAGGCTAGCTGGAGGTGAACCCCACACCTCCTGGACTTGCAGGACCTCTTCTTGGAACCTATCCACATAATGGGCCAACGACTCCCCAGGCCCTTGCTTGATCTTAAAGAGTGCCTCTGCATCCTTCTTCCTCTTTTTTTACGTTGAGAAGCGCAATCTGAAGCTCCGGCGCAAGTCTTCAAAGGCGTAGATGGAACCCACGGAAAGCTAGTGGAACCAATCCCTCGCCTTCTCCTTCAGGGTGGTGGCAAAGAGCCGACATGGGAAGGCATCTGTCATCGGAAGGATCGAGACCATGTCCTCAAACCACTGTAGGTGCAGGACTGGGCCATCTTTGCCTGTATAGTAAGACATCTCCAGCCCTCTGAACCCCTCTAGCACCGGAGCAGAGAGGATCAATTCACAGAAGGGGCTCCCTTCCCCTGCTCGGCGAGTGGTCCTCTCGCGCAGAGTCAGCTCACACACCTCTGCACTCGCCGGGAAACTGAACAGCTGCCGCCCCGGGAGATCTCGCGCACTTGCTTCCGCCGCGACCTCCTTCCCAAGCCGCTGGCTTGGAGCGTTCTCGCCGATCTGTTGGAACAACCCCATTTCTCATTTGGGCTAGGATCACTATATGTTGACTAAGGAGAAAGTTGACCCCAATGTATAGTTTGTGGGTCAAGAGTTTAGGCTGTTAGAACTAGATATTTCATTCAGATTCTGCGTTCGACGAACTCCACACTGCGTTCGATGAACGGCTATCTGCGTTCGACGAACGGCGTGCTATCTGCGTTCGACGAACGGCAAGCTCTCTGCGTTCGACGATCGGCTTGCATTCTGCGTTCAACGAACAAAATATATTCAGCGGTCGACGAACAACTCAAATCTCAGCGGTCGAAGAATTTGTCTAAGTGCAGCGCTCGACTAATTACAAGCTGCGTTCGACGAACTCAAGTCTGTGTTCGACGAACAGCTCAATACTTCAGCGGTCGACGATCCCGTCTCAGCGGTTCAGAGGTCGACGAACAAATTGTTATAGCGGTCGACGAACAGAACCCGGCTCAGCGCTCGACGCTTTTACTCAAGCTCAGCGCTCGACGCTTTTACTCCAGGCTCAGCGGTCGACGAATACTTCTGTTCGACGAACTCCAGTCTGCGTTCGACGAACACCTTCAGATCGACGAAAGTTCTCATAGATCAACAAAATTAATTATTCCAGCAAGATTCATTTGAGGTCGACGAAGTAAATTTTGTGTTCGACGAAAATCTTGAGGTCGACGAATCTGAGTTCGACGAAATTTATTCTGATCGAAGAATTGATATTTCAGTTCAGAGAATTCAGCAGGATTATACTTATTTCATTCTCTGATCTCAGATCGACTACAGCAACGACTCTTTCTATCAGATCAAGTAAGGAAAATATATTTCCTTTTATTATTCCAAGATTATAGCCGTTGACATCCAGCAGAAAAGGACATTTGATGGAAAGAAAAAGGCAAACGGCGCTGTAGATGTACTGTTCCCAGAATATCTTCTCAGATATATTATATTTCTTAATATAAGGGATTTGCAATTAATGTCTGTCAGAGATTCAAAAGAAAATAAGGAAGAAGATAAAGTAGATTAATATACAGCAAATCATTACATTCAGTTACACTCAACAACATCAATACAGAAAATAATACAGAATTGTTGTACAGATTTTCTGCTCAGGAAAAAGAAAGAAAAGGAGACAGGAAGAACAAGAAGAAATACAACTACACAGATCTTCATCTTCCTCCTCCAGCAGCTCTTACACACTGAGAACATCTTCAACATTCTTCTCTCAGTCATTTGTTGCAAGTTTTTAGATCTTCAAAAGAGCAACAACAATTTGAGAAGCATTCTTTTCTCTCAGATTCATCTGCTACAGGAAGATTATTTCTTCAAGAAAAGGCTCCAGCCAATCTACTGTCAAACAACTTCATATCAAACAGGGAGCTTTTCAACATACATCCACTAGAGTCTTCTCTCAGCATCTTGACAGAGAAGAACTTCTTAAACCCCTCTCTATCCCATCTTGTACAGGGTTAAAACTCCCTTCAAAAGTTTACCCCATTGGTGGCAAGACACCTTATCAAAAAATCCTCCTTGGTTTTTGGGCACCTTATCAAAAGCTCATTGGTGTGAGGGCACCAGATCAAAAATCCTAGTGGATTCCTACCAGGGTGGTAGAAGAGTAGACGTACCCAAGTTTAGTGGGGAACTACTATAGCTCCATGTGTCTTCTGTGATTGCTTTACTTTTCTGTGTTGTGTTGTGGGCTGTTTTCATTATTCATTTTATTCTGTTTTTATTACTCACTCTCTATACACATATATATATCACTATTTTTAATTCTGCAATAAAACTAAGGGAAAAAGTTTTAAACTCTATTCACCCCCCCCCCCCCCCCCCTCTAGAGTTAATTTAAGATCTAACCGCCACTTTCAATTGGTATCAGATGGAGGTTGATTACTTCAATTTTCTGCAACTTATACTCAATTGAACACTTTCACGATCTGTTGGGGTGGAACCACCGGGACCACGGGCGTCTCACATTCGTTCCTTCTGGGGAGAGCTACCTGCATGGTCCGCATGACCTCTCGCTTGAACTTCTCGAACATCTCCATCCACTCCATTGCTGCAGGTGGCTGCGAATGGCCTGGGTCGGAACCATTTCCCCA